>JAYKKT010000075.1:24595000-24852500 GCA_036023115.1 Brasenia schreberi
AAAGTTTCATGGAAAATGAATGAAGCAGTCCAGACTCAACCACTGAAGATGGCTACATGATAGAAGAAAACAAGTCCGCTCTTTTAAGTAAACTGTGAATTGGTTGAACATTTTCCGTGTCAGCTCAGTTCTTCGACTGACTTGACCAAGTGAAAACCCAGCTTAAGAGTCCGAGGATTCAGTTGACACATTTATTTTTCTATGTATACCAACCGCGGTTGGCACAACGAATATGTTTTAAAGTAATACGAGGACTGTTCAAGCAGGTCAAATATGCCAGTTTGGTGATGATCATCAAATCTAAGAGTAGTTGTGAATGTGTGTGTCCGCGCTTGTATATCACGTACCTACTCTCTCTCTCTATAATAGATAGATATAGAGAGAGGGGTACATGCTAGCATAATTACATGCAAATCTATGAGACAGAAGGTTGAGATTTGAATTTAAAAAAACAAAAAATATATCTTTATATTTTGCACGTTTCCTTAATTCATAATTACACCTTTTACTTTTTAATTCAGGATCTTGCCCACTCATATTGATCTTTACTTGTCAGTAACATATTCGACTATTGCTTACAGTGACATGAATATAATTTCAAAGATTGTAAAGGTATTTGAAAAATGATGAAAAACAACTTCATTATATTCGTCCTCCTAAAAAGCAAGTGTCCAACATGAGCACAAGTGGATGAGATCCAATCTCTCTCTCTCTCTCACTCTCTCTCTCTCTCTCTCTCCCTCTATATATATATATATATATATATATTACATAACTCTTCCCATGTAAGGGATCACCCTTACATTTGTCGGTCCCAAGCCCGGATAAAGGAGGAGGGTTGTGTTAGGCTCCCCACACCCAGCGTAAAACATCGTCGGATTTTTATAACATGGATTACAAAAATTATGAGCATTGCTTTGGGGCGTCCTCGCCTAGCGACGTGCTGCAGAGCTCGAATGCAGTAAGAAGTAAGCAAGGGCCACTACATTTTCGCCCGAATGTAGTGAATCAATTGCAGAGAGGGTTTCCACATCATGAACGGGTGTGGATAAAGAAGTTAGTCCCGCTACATTACCACCCGAATGTAGTGAAAATTTTCTAGAGAGGGTCTCCACATTTTGATTATGGACAGATGCGGGGGGTAAGGAAACTAGTCCTAGATAATAAGATTCGTATTGGTTCTTAGAATATCGGAACATTATCCGGTAAGCTAATGGAGGTGGTAGATACTATGATTCGGAGAAAGATTCATATTCTATGTTTACAAGAGACAAAATGGGTTGGAGAAAAAGCAAAGGAGATAGAGGATACAGGTTTCAAATTATGGTACTAAGGTAAAGAAAAGGCTTGAAACGGAGTTGGTATTATCATAAATAAAGATTTAAAGGAGAGTGTAGTAGACATACAATGATATGGTGACCGAATCATGACATTGAAATTAGTGTTAGGAGCAAAGGTTTTGAATATAGTTTGTGCTTACACACTCCAAGTAGGACTAGAAGATAGTATAAAGACAGTTTTTTGGGAAGAGTTAGATAAGGTGTTTCAAAAGATTCCACAAAGGGAGATGATTTGTTTAGGAGGAGATTTAAATGGACATGTCAGTAAAGAGGCATTAGGATATCAAGGGATTCATGAAAATTTTTTGTTTTGGGGATGTAAATGAGGAAGGTAGGGAGATTTTAAATTTTGTTATGGCATTTGATCTCTTTATAGTCAATACAATCTTAAAAAAACGAGATGAACATTCAATTACTTATAAAAGTGGCTTATCACAAACACAAATTGATTACTTTATTTGTAGAAAAAAAAGATAGAGCGTGTTGTAAAGATTGTAAGGTAATAATTCGAGGAGAAAGCTTAACCACCCAACACCAACTTTTAGTTATGGATTTACAAATAAAAAAATGGACAAAGAAGAAAAGAGTGCATCGAGCTATTCAGACTAAATGGTGAAACCTCAAAAGAGAGAAAAAAGATATATTTAAACAGAAAGTCCTTCAAGGAGATGTTTGGAATTATATTGGCACACCCTGTGATATGTAGAACAATATGGCTATACATATTAGGAAAGTGACGAAAGATGTGTTAGGGGTGTCTAATGGAGGTGTACCGGCACAAAAAGAAGCTTGGTGGTGGAGTGAAGTAGTGCAAAATAAAATCAAAGGCAAAGAGGGCATGTTACAAATTACATTATGCCAAGAAAACTAGTGAAACTTTAGAAGCTTATAAGAAAGCAAAGAAAGAAGCGAAAAAGGCCATTAGTGAAGCAAAAGCTAAGATTTGGGAGGACTTATATAAAAAACTCAACTCAAAAGAGGGTGAAAGAGATATTTTTAGGATAGCTAGGGCTAGAGATAAGAAAACTAAAGATCTTAATTATGTTAGATGAATAAAAGACGAGGATGAAAAACTTTTAGTGGGAAACGATGATATAAGAAATAGATGGAAAAACTATTTTTATAATCTTTTTAATGAAAATAAAGATGTTAGTATTAGTTTAGGAGATTTAGCCAAGTCAGAAAAGTATATAAACCATAATTTCTACCGACGTATTCAAAAGAATGAAGTCAAAGAGGTTCTTAAACATATGAAGGGTGGTAAATCGGTAGGATCAGATAATATTCCTATAGAAGTTTGAAAAATACTAGGAGAAATAAGAATCACTTGGCTCACAAGACTATTTAATGAAATATGGAAAAACCAAAAGATGTAGAGGAATGGAGAGCAAGTACACTTATACCCATATATAAGAACAAGGGAGACATTCAAAATTGTGCGAATTATCTAGGTATCAAGGTAATAAGTCATACTATGAAATTATGGGAAAGAATTATCGAACGTAGGTTAAGACAAGTATCAAGTACAATAGAGAACCAATTTGGATTCATGCCAGGCAGATCTACTATTGAAGCAATTCACCTTTTGAGACGTCTTATGGAACATTTTAGAGCAAAAAAGAAAGACCTTCACATGATATTTATTGATCTAGAAAAAGCTTATGATAGGGTACCGAGGGAGGTTCTTTGGAGAACTTTGGAAAAAAGAGGTATCCCATTGATATATATTAACCTTATAAGAGACATGTATGATGGTGCAAAAACATGTGTGAGGACTCATGAAGGAACGACAGACTTCTTTGAAGTTAATATTGGGTTACATCAAGGATCAACTTTAAGTCCATACTTATTTATAATGGTGATTGATGAGTTAACAAAACATATTCAAGATGAAGTACCTTGGTGTATGTTATTTGCACATGACATTGTGTTAGTGGAGGAGTCTAAGGAAAAGTTAATAGAAATTTGAAACTATGGAGAGAAACATTAGAAAGCAAAGACCTCCGACTTAGTATAACAAAGACGGAATATATGGAATGTAAGTTTGATCATTTGGTTACTTCAGAGGATATAGAAATTAAAATTGGCACACATTGCATCCTCCAAAAGGAAAGTTTTAAATACCTAGGGTCAATTTTTCATAGTGATGGAAGAATTTATGGAGATGTTACGCATATAATTAATGCTGGTTGGTTGAAATGGAGAGGAGCATAAGGTATTCTTTATGATAAGAAGATATCATTAAAGTTAAAAGGTAAATATTATAGAGCAACAATTAGGCCTGTCATGTTTTATGGTTCTGAGTGTTGAGCAGTTAATCATCAACATGTATAAAAGATGTCTGTGACAGAAATGAAGATGTTGAGATGGATGAGTGGTCATACAAGAAAAGACCGTATACATAATGAGGTTATTAGAAACAAATTAGGAGTGACACCAATAGAGGATAAAATGAGAGAACATTGTTTAAGATGGTTTGGACATATAGAAAGAAGATCAAAAGAAGAACCTATAAGAAGGTTAAAGAAACTAATTTTGAAAAGTATTAAAAGAGGTAGAAGACGACCACAAAAGTGTTGGGAAGAAACAATAAAGAATGATCTAGCTTATTGGGAGTTAACTGCTAACATGGCACACTATAGGGATATGTGGAAACAAAGAATCCATATAGCTGACCCCGTCTAGTATGGGAAAAGGCTTAGTTGTTGTTGTTGTATATATATATATATATATATATATATTACATGTATTCCCTCCCTCATCCATATTTCATTTACGTTTGTGATGCCCATTTTTTAGCTCAGTATGAAGCTGCTTTAGTAAGCACCATACATTGAAAAACATATTATAGCCCTTGCAGACTTTTATCAAATTATTCCCGATATGACATTGTGGCAATTAGTGCCCATTATGTTGGCTAGCTGTGGGTCCATTTCTGGATCTGGATCCATATGGCCTACTCGCACGTGAAGATTCATGGAATTGTTGTCTCGATGATGGACTTGGGACACCTTTAAGGTGTTGCAAAGAAAGGACATATATTATTTTTCTTTTTCTTTTTCCTTTTATGATATTCCTCGGGATCTAAACTTAAAAAAATTAAAAATGGCTTGCTAGCTTAGACATGGTCGGGTGGTTTAGAACTCAAACCTGAATTGGTCATGACCTGTTTCGATTCTCATTCCAGATTCTGGTTTACCCGGAACCGATCATGTCTATGTCAGCCTATGATGAAGCCAAAGAGGATGAATTGACTTTGGCTTTGCACGCATGCATACTCAATACTAGGTCCCCTCAACTAGACACAGCGGGTTCCTAAACCAATAGTTTAAAATCACCAGTTCGAGTTCACTCAGAGATGGATCACAACCAAACTAGGTTATGGTTTGAACCAAGAACAAAACTATAAAATATATAAAAAAAAAGTCAAAAAAACTTGTAAAATGGAACCAGAACCACTGCTCAAACCATTAGTTCTGGTTCTGGTTCTATGGTAGGAAGAAAGCAAGGACATATAATAAAGGAAACAAACAACACACCTATGCAACAAAGAAAGATAATACTAGTAGTGGCTCATCAGTTTTTGAGACTCTTGCATTGTAACCTTTTCGTTCTGAGCTCGTCTATGGTTGTGTAACTAGGCCTCAACATGAGAGCTACCTATTTACATGTATATATATCATATATATAGTTTTTTATTACATGTGTATATATAACTCACATATATATGTATATATATGTGCATATATATATATATATATGTATATATGTATATGTGTACTATATATATTACATATATGTATATGTATAGCCTTTTCAATTACATGTATATATATAGTTTTTTCCACTATATATATATATATTACATATATATGTATAGTTTTTCAATTACATGTATATATGTTTTTCTAATTACATATATATATATATATATATGATTGCACATATATGTATATTATATGTATTACATATACATGTATATATAGTTTTTTATTACATGTATATATATGGCTTATTGAAGCCCAAAATGTTATGGTTGAATTTGGATTTCAAGCATATTTGCATCAGGTCTTATAGACCCGATCTAATATTTCAACTACCATATGGTCTTGCGGCCATCCGGCCCAGACCGCATCTCAGGATCCATATGGCCCTGCTTCAAATATGGGCTGAAATTCTCTACAATTTTTCAGGACCTCCTCCGTCTATGGTCCTAAGCCCCTTAGGCCAAACCCATTTTAACATCTCTAAATGCAGTCTGCTATTATTCAAGTTCCAAGTTCCATGTTTGATTCTATGATCTTTGAGCATAGGACCTCCCTAACCTTGACAAGACTGACCTAGGCGGGACGACTAGGCATCGGTCACGAGTGTCACGTCGACTAATGATAGGTTATCAATCCAAGTTATATCAGAAAAAAAAGGTTCATTTAAACCACCTCCATTCCATGTTGACACAAACCATAATAGGTTATTTTCATGTATGTATTAAGTGACAAGAAATTGGGCATATATATATATATATATCATTTTTGTCCAATAGGTGTCTGCCTAACCATTTTAGTAATCCAACAAAAAAAAAGTGATAAAAAAGGAAGCATAAGGTAATAGGTTTCAAACATAAACATAGACATGGGTGGTTTAGAACCGAATTGGCGGTTCCAACTGAAAATGGACCAATGATTCCAATAGAAAACAAACCATTTCACAAAGCACTTGAACCGGACCCAGAACTAGAACCAGAACATGGGGACCCTTTGGTTCTGTTATGTTTTCATCGTTTGTGGAATCGGAACGGAACCGATGGTTTCAAACCATCAATTTCGCTGGCTAATTATTATTTTTTATTTTTTAAATAATATATTTTCAATTTTGGATGATTTGTGTCACGATTCGAGTTTTTGTAAACACGAAAACCGTACAAAAGTGTGTCGTCAACTCGATTCATAATGGCATTGCTAGATCACTTGTCAAACAACCAGCTTGAAAACATGCACAAATCAATGCCCAACAATTGATCTCCCTCTCTCGACTCGAGGAAAAACACACGAACCCTCAAATGTATTGTAGAATAGAGTACTCTACAATAGGAAGCATTCTTACATAAACTATAGGCCAAAATACGGAAAAGACCTATCACAGCCACACGATGACACGAAGCAAATGATTAAGGACACCATCTTATGACACATCAAATGTAACACCATGACACTAACGTGAATTCCAGACAATTTGGATCCAAATCCACTGCTCAAATTATGAACTAAATGACTCTAAACCAAATCAAATCTAAATCAATTATGGCACATATAAGTCCGAATCCACACGATATGCAAATCACATGCATGTACTATCAACATCCTGTCGGCATCCAATGACAAATTGGAACTCAAACGAAAGTTGGAATGCAAAACAAATATTTCAAATCCGAACCAGAATTGGCCCGTTCTTCATTCTTGGTTCTAGGAGAACCGAAACTACCTAGGTATATTTGAACATGTAACAACACTAATACAAACATGACCCAAAAGCAAACACAATTAGTGCCCCCGGACCTAAAAACAAGTCAAGGCCATCATTTGATGAAAATATGCCTTAACTTACATGTGCTATACTCCCATGAAAATCAAACTCTTGTGTGCACCTTTGCAAACAGACAATCATTTCTTTTGGAGATTATTAGTGAGGATTACTATTTGCACATCTTTTTTAAATACCAAAATTATCTTTCATATAAATACTCTCTCTTCTCACACTCAATTCCAACATTTCTCTCTCCTCTCCCACCTAATTCCAGGAAGAGTCTATCTCGCTGGATCTCTTTACTCCGGCAATAGATGTTTCATTTAGTGTTGTTGTCTTCTTTGCAGTTGAACAATGCATATTCTTACAAATCTCGTCTAAGAAAAGAAAAAGAAAAATAAAAAAATAAAAGAAAGAACCGAAATTGGCCCTTTCTTCGTTCTTGGTTCTAGGACAACCGAAACTGCGTAGGTCTATTTGAACATGTAACGACACTAATACAAACATGACTCAAAAGCAAACATAATTAGCACCCCCTGTCTTGAAAAAGGTAAGGCCATGATTTCATGAAAATATGCCTTAATTTACATGTGTTATACTCTCATGAAAATCAAACTCTTGTGTCTGCCTTTGCAAACAGCCAGCCATTTCTTTTGGAGATTATTATTGAGGATTACTATTTGCACATTCCTTTTTTCTAAAAAATACCAAAATTATCTCTCATATAAATACTCTTCCCTCTTACACCCAATTCCAACATTTCTCTCTCCTCTCCTCTCATATCTAATCTCTTCTCTCCCACCCAATTCCAACAAGGGTTTATCTCATTGGATCTCTTTGTTATTAAGATGAATGTTTCATTTATCATTATTGCTTTCTTTATAGCTGAACAACGCATATTCTTATGAATCTCGTATAAGAAAAGAAAAAAGAAAAATTAACAACTAAGCCTTTTTCTCATACTAGATGGGGTCGACTACATGAATTCTTTGTTTTCACATAGCCCTATCATGTGCCATGCTAGTAGTTAATATGAACTAGATCGTTCTTTATTGTTTCTTTTCAATACTTTTGTAGTCGTCTTCTTCCTCTTTTAACATTTTCACAATCTAGTTTTTCATATCTTCTTATAAGAGTGTCCTTGGTTCATTTTTTACTTATCCAAACTATTTTAATCAATTTTCTCTCATTTTATCTTCTATTGGTGCTACTCCTAATTTGTTTCTAATAACCTCATTATGTATACGGTCTTTTCTTATGTGATCATTCATTTATTTAAACATCATTTGTATAGTAGGTCTAATTGGTGCTCTATAATATTTACTTTTCAACTTTAATTTATCTTCTTATCACATAAAATACTTGATGCCCTATCCATTTTAACCAATCGACATTAATTCTATGCATAATGTCCATCAATTTTTTTCATCACTTTTAAAAATTGACCCTAAGTATTTAAAATTTTTCTTGTGAAGGATGCAATGTGTGCCTATGTTAATTTTTATGTCCTCTCAAGTATCCAAATGATCAAACTTAGATTCCATATATTATGTCTTTGTTCTACCAAATTGAAAGCCTTTATTTTCTAACGTTTCTCTCCGTAGTTTTAATTTTCTATTATCCAAAAGAAAGAAAAATAAAAAAATAAAAAAATTAAATCAATAACAAGAAAAAGAAGAAGAAGAACAATAAAAATTTAAAGGAAAAAAGGAAGAGAATCAAGAAACATGTAAAAAAACAAGAAAATAAAAAACTAGATCAAGTTCTCGATGAGAGAAACATGTTTAGCCGTGTCTCTCTCATTAGAGAGACGCACCTCTATTGCTTCTTTTTAGTTAAACTTGGCCTCATTTTTTCATTTTGATTATGATCGAAAATGAAATCAATAAACTCAAATAAACAACAAAAAATATATTAAATCAATGAAATACTTTACCAAATCATTAAAACCCTCTTCGAATAAATTTCCTTCTTTTTTTCTCTTTTCTTCTTTTTTTGATCGGATTTAAAATACTGTAAAATGGTGGATGGTTCAATATTATGTATTAGATTGAGCTTTAAGTCATGGGTTATTGCAAAAATAATATGAGATAGTCGACCGTATGGGAAAAATTAGTGAAGAGGGAGATTTTCAAACATGAAGGTAAATGGTGAGATGGTGGTAGAGTCAAGGTGGTGGCGGATCTAATTTTTTTTTATGAGATGGAGCAAACTGTCTACTCGATCAAAGTAGGGCGAACTATATATAATAGTAATGAATTCAATCATGTCCCCTAAATTTAGGGGCTGCCCTACGTTGCTTCAATGTAGATCCGCCACTGTGCCGAGTCTTGCTCTTTTTGCTCTAGACTTGTTGGGGAGCAATGGCTACACTGGCTGGGTCTGGGTTCCTTTGCTGATTCAGGTTCCTGAAGTGGTGTCGGTTCTGAGTTAAGACGTTGTCATAGCTTGAAGGAGGCAACCATTGTTCGGTAAACTATTTCATTCAATGGACAAAATAGAGGAGGCAGAAGTTCCATACACAACATGAAAACCCAACACGAATGGACATGAATATGAGCGAGTATCCGAAATAGTTTGTGTTTGTGTCCACCAAAATGACACAAAAAGAACCTGATCATGTCTGGCTCGACTTAAACAATACAAACACAAAATGTGACATGAAACACGAGATTGTTGGCAACTTTAGACACGACACAAAAACCCAGTACTACATGGACATGTTTACTACCTAGGTAGTATTTAGGTTGATCTTTCAAACACTAAATGTTACAAAACTTAAACCAAGTTACAAAGTTTCTCCTGGGATTAGACATGTTCAGTTCCGGTTAACTAGAAACCTAAAACCATAACGGAACCGACTTAAAACTGTTTACCCGTAATAAGAATGGGTTTAAGGTCGGTTCTGAAACTTTCAGTTCGGTTTTGGTTTGAGTTCGAAAAGACCCAAAACCCATAATTTCATTCAACAACAACTAAGCCTTTTCCCATACTAGACAAAACCCATAATTTCATTAAAAATTAAATTTTATAAGATTTTTTTAAATTATCAAAACCGACGATTTGAAACTACTGGTCATGATTTAGATCTGGTTAAGGTGAAATCGAAAGAGGACCGGGTGAGCCTCAGTTTCGAACCCGGTTCCGATTTTACCGGTTCTGGATCCAGCCGGTTCCTGGCATTAGAGAGAGAGAGAAACTACCGGTCCAAGGGAAGCATGGTAGTTGATCACTTCACTCACCGGCTTTGTTCTCTCTGCACCTTACATCCCTCATTCTGCTCGTGGTTGGTGACCATTCTGGTTCCACTATTTTATCAGCGTCACCACTTTTCTTATTCCTTCCTCTTAATGATTGCTCCATCTTCCATTCCGCTTGCCGGAGCCCCGCCGGGACAATTTACCGACTCCCCACCATGAGTTAGGCTTCAAAGAGAAAAGCGTCTCCAGATGGTTGGGGCAGAACGGTGTGCATCCCACAATGAGCAATAACACCCTTCAAGAGAGTCTCGTTCAAAGGCCGGAATCTCAATCACCACGTCTAGTCTCGAGGTGGAGCAGAATCAGAGATGCGGTGGTGCGTTTCTGGGGAAGGTTTCTTCCTGGCAGTGAGTTTTCTGAATGCTCTTTCAGTCTCCTCTTGCTCTTCCTTTTATTTCTCTTATCCTTTAATTTATCCTTCTGTCTTATCCTTTGCTGTCGTAACGTACTCATCGTTTCAGAGAAACGAGCTGGAATATATTTGTTGGTGTTGCCTGTTTGGTCGATTGGTTATCTTGTTCTTTTTTGGTGGTGATTGGTGTTAGTTTGGATGGTGTAGATAATTTTCCTATCGAGGGAGGGTCTGAGGAAGAAGAGAAGGTGCATAATTGGTTGAGGACTCTGGCTCTCACTGAGAGAGACTTGGCTTTTGAGTATGTCAATTCAACAGAAAGGGGTATGTGATAATATTGCTATATTCTTTTCTTATCTTTGTTTCAGTTGATTTTGGGGTTTAAGTTTAAGACGTAGCGGCTTTCATGTAAGAGACTGTTGCATCTTGTTACGAATCCAGCGGTTTTTTTTTAGGGAACTATGATTAATCTACAATAGCTTCTGTAAGCATGAAGGATTCCATTGCTGAAGCAACAATAAAGAAAGAGATGACTAAATATGAAAATGGTGGGGTTGAAGGAAGACCAAGTTCGTCATAACTTAAGTTTTTCTATCTAAGTTTAGATAATAATTTGTTTGAAAGAGATAGATAGAGGAACATTCGTTAATGGTGATTATAAGATGATGAAAAGTTCCTCTGAATTGTGAATTAGTGGAAAAGGATAGTTGTGGGTGACATTCCCGAGCATCAGTTTTAATTTGTTTGTTCTTGCTGGAAATAGGGTTGAGCTTCAAGGAAGCTGCCAGGCGACTGAAAGAAAATGGCCCGAATATCGTGTTTGATCACACATTTCCAACTTGGTGGCAGCTCCTTCGGAATGCAGTTTTACATCCTTTCAATGTTCTTCTGTTAGTCTTGTCAGTTCTTTCATTCATTGCCAGAGATTATGCTAATGCATGCATTATGCTTGTTCTCATCTTAATTAGTGTTGGCCTCCGATTCTTCCAGGTAATCTTCAAATCTTGTTTTTTCTTGCTGGTAAACAGCATACCGTATGTGTATGAGAGTCATTCATGTAAATTCATTGCTTATCAGGAGTTTGACAGCTTGAAAGCTGCCATAAAGCTTTCAGAACTCTTAAGAACACCTGTTAAAGTTCAGAGATGTGCTGGCAGAGTTTATCAGACAGAATTAATAGTACAAATTGATCAGAAAGATGTAGTGCCTGGTGATATTATCCATTTCAGTGCTGGAGATCTTTTTCCGGGTGATGTTCGGCTGTTAACATCCAAGGATCTGGTTGTGAGGTGTGACAGATCATATCTTTCGGATCAACCAGGAACCTCCTTTGTCTTAATTCGCGCCCATCGTTTACTAACTGTAACTTGTTTGCTATTTTCTCCAGTCAGTCATCACTTACAGGAGAGTCTGGTACGATGGAAAAGATTGCAGATATCAAGGAAGGTCTAACCACTCCTTTGTTGGAGTTGAGGAACATCTGCCTCATGGTAATGGTTCGGTTACTAAATATAAAGTTCCATTTATTTTTGTTCTTGTTCATATTGCGGAAGGGGCTTCTCTGTAATGCCTGGATGCTTATTGCCAGCAGCGTTTGACTTTCAGGGAACGAGTGTCGCATCTGGTTTTGGAACCGGGTTAGTTGTCTCCACAGGATCTAAAACATACATAAGTTCCATCTTTTCCACGCTAGGAAGATGGAAAGCACCAGATGCCTTTGAGAGGGGTGTACGGAATGTCTCTTATGCACTTGTTTGCTTTATGCTCGTTATAGTGCCTATTGAGGTGTTCGTGGACTACTGCTCTTCACGTAGGTGGACTCAAAGTATCATATTCGGTATCTCTGTTGCTGTGGGGCTCACCCCGCAGATGCTTCCTCTTATTGTAAACACAAATATAGCCAAAGGAGCACTTGCCATGGCTAAGGACAGATGCATAGTTAAAAGCTCAGTTGCAATACAAAATATGGGAGCAATGTAAGTTTGATATATACAAAACAAAGAATCCATGTAGCCAACCCCATCTATTATGGGAAAAGGCTTTGTTGTTGTTGTTGTGTCTGGATATATATATATATATATATATCTTTTTGTCTATCTTTTGTATTGTAAATGCTATTTTCATCATATATCCAGTGCTTACTTTGATCGTGATAATACTGGATGTTCATCTTCAGATCAGTCCAACATGGCCAATCCTCCATGCTATCACCAATCTAATCATTAGCGTGTTATGTCATATATGCTCAACATGTTTTGTCTTCTCCATTTGTTCAATTTTTGGGAATGATTGCACTATGGAAAAAAATCATCTGGATATAACTCTAGGTTGGCCTAGGTTTAAGAACTGAAGTTATCTTTCATTCTTCTGTTGCTTCGTTCTTTTAGATTGCCTTATACAACCTGTTAATTTCTGGATGTGACTCCAGAAGACCCTGACCATGTATGCCAATTTTCCAAGTGAACCCAGAATCCAGAAAAGAAAATCAAAGATACAACAAAGTACTATAGCTAAACCTTATAGGAAAATGCTGATTACTTTGGATCAGTTTCCCCTTTTACTTGGAAAATTGAAACAAAAATGGTTATGTTTCATAATTTCACTCCTTTCTTAGCACCTTGAAAGGAAGAAATTTGACATCTAGCGTGGATACCTATTCTACTGCATGACCTAGACGATTGAAGTACTGGCACTGTTGTCTTCCCCATTGACTATTGCATTTGGAATATTGGTGCCAAGTGTCAATTTTAAAACGTTTTGAAGCTTTTCCTTTATGATAAAGATATCCTTAATTTATTGGATTATGGTTCTTTCTACGCTAGTATGTCAATGCAACATCTGCTTACAAAGATGCTCTTTGTTTTCAGGGATATCCTATGCATGGATAAAACCGGAACATTGACAATGGATCGGGCTATACTGTTTCACCACTTAGACTGTTTGGGAGTTTCTAGGGAAAGGATTCTCCATTTTGCATTCCTGAGTTCCTACTTCAAGACAGTTCAGAAGAACCCCATTGATGAGGCCATTCTGGCATATGCATACACAGGAGGATACAAGTTTGAATCGTCAAAATGGATAAAGATAGATGAGATCCCATTTGACTTTACACGGCGAAGAGCATCTGTCATATTGGAGGCAAACGACAGAAATATACCTATTATTGATGTTCAAGGCTCACAAATTAAACTGATCATGATAACAAAAGGGGCACTTGATGAATTATTAAGTATTTGCTCTTTTGTTGAGCACAATGAATGTGGCATGACAATTGTACTTGATCCAATGGAGCGTCAAAGAATCCTACATATGGGTGAAGAACTAGGCAATGAAGGATTCAGGGTTCTTGGATTAGCAATAAAAGGATTAGGAATGGTAAAATATCCTCTACAGCATGGTTTTTGCAGGCCGTAAAATAGTCATTGTTTGTGTTGTAGTAGTTGATATTGCTAGAGCCTTCTACTCTTCATTACTTTCTGTCCTGCCAGCATGTACCTTTCCTTAGCCAAGGCAATTAATTACTTTGTGCCTAGGCAATCGATGGAAAATAAAATAAACATGAATGACACATTCTTCTGCTGGAAAACTGAAGGGTAGATTACTAGACCATTCTCCAACTTCTGTTTCACTGAACTATTTACACATCCAAAATTTTGGTATACTATTATAGATTTATGACATTATTTGCACACTTTGGAATTTCCTATCTGCTGTAATGTGACAATATTGTAGATTGGAATAATTCAATCTATATACCACAAGCATATGTTAGTTGATATAGAACGCAAGGTAGTTATCGGGCAATTGTGATGATTGATGTAGTAGTCATTGATAACTATGATGAATTACATTCTCTAATTATTTTGACAGGTCCCTTAACTCCGAAATTAGAGAGGGAACACTTTCAAAAAGGTAGAGGTAGGCCTTATTAACTGTTGGAAGGATAAATAAAACATGATCTTGCCTTTTTCTGGAGTAAGATGCTTATATGACACTTGATCATGCGTGACAGAATCCCCAACAACACTTAAATGTGTGAAAGGCTTGGTTTTGGTTTTGGTTGGAGGTGGATTAACCAGGTTTACCATGTCGAGTCTCAATTTGAGAATGAGTAAAATACTGAACAGTTCAATCTATGCATGCAATACTCTTTCCGTTGCTTTTCTACTGCTTTCTATTGTTGGTTTTAATATTAGAAGGTCAATTATTCATGTGAGCTCAGTTCCTTTAACTCCTTCAACAGGAAAGAAGCAACACGATTGCATATGAAGCAAACATGGTCTTCCTGGGTTTTTTGTGCTTCTATGATCCACCTAAAGATACTGCTAAAGAAGCTCTTTGGCGCTTGGCAGAGAAAGGTGTAAAAGCCAAAGTCTTAACTGGTGATGCCCTACCTCTCGCATTCAAGGTCTGTAAAGAAGTTGGCATTCGCACCTCCAACGTCATCACAGGGCCCGAGCTAGAACTGCTTAATGAGGATACCTTCCATGAGACTGTTAAGAAAGCAACTGTTCTTGCACGACTCACACCGATACAGAAACTCCGTGTCGTCCAGTCTCTTAGGACATGGGGAGATCACATTGTCGGATTTTTGGGAGATGGAATCAATGACTCCTTAGCACTGGAAGCTGCTGATGTGGGAATTTCAGTTGATTCTGCTGCATCAGTTGCTAAAGACACTGCAGATATAATCCTGCTGGAGAAGGATCTCAATGTACTTGTTGCAGGAGTTGAGCGTGGAAGGATCACTCATGGAAATACAATGAAATATATAAAAATGTCTGTGGTAGCGAACCTAGGTACCGTTGTATCACTACTCGTTGCTACCGTGTTCTTACCGTTTGAACCACTGAGTGCTACACAGATTTTGACACAGAATCTCCTCTACAATGTGGGTCAGATCGCGATACCATGGGATAAGATGGACGAAGATTATGTGAGCAAACCCCATAGATGGTCAACCAAAGGCATATTGATATTTATGATATGGAATGGTCCAGTGAGTTCAATTTGTGATATTGGTACCTTCCTTTTCCTTTGTTATTATTATGGAGCCAACACCATGGTTGGGTTTTTTCATTCAGCATGGTTTGTTGAGGGCCTTCTCATGCAGACACTTATTATCCACCTGATAAGAACAGAGAAAATTCCCTTTGTTCAAGAGACAGCATCATGGCCGGTTATTGTGTCGACTATTTCGGTTTCGGCCATCGGGATTGCACTTCCATTTACTCCATTTCGGAAGCTTATGGGTTTTGATGAACTCCCCTTGTCATATTTTGGCTTTCTTGTTCTTATTTTTCTCATGTATTTTGTCTTGGGACATATTGTCAAACGGGCATACATTGTGGTATTTAAGAAATGGTTGTAGCTTAGTTGTGACTGATGGCAAGAACCAAAAGCAGGCTTTATATCAAATTAAGTGGGTGCAACTGCCTGGATTCATAGTTGGCCGGCCGTGCCACATTAAGTGGGGTTACAGCATTTGGGCTGGATCCAGGAGTGAGGCCACACCTTGAGGCCAAAGCGAAAATGGGATATATGTGACAAAAGTTTGGGGCCTAAGTCGAGAAGCTTTCGGGCCAACAACAAAGTTAAATTTTGGAGCCCCCAAGAGGTTGCCCTATTCGTCTCCCCCGCGAGCCACCCCTGACTGGATGTGTCCAATTCTCATGACTGGTTTGGTATTGTCATTCTCCAGGATGCTTTGTCCTCAGACATGAGAGGATGAGAGCTACTGTATATTTCTGTATAGCTTCCATTTTTGGACGACAATATGTCCTCTGTTTCTTCATGTATTTTCTCTTTTTGACAAAAGAAAATGGATTTCTCAACGAGTTGCTTTGTCGAAGGGGTCGACATAAACAAAGTCGGTGTTTGAGGGTCAAGGGCCCAAGATTGGATAAACTGAAACCGGCAGGAGGCTTTCCATCAATAATAATGAAAGGGAGATCTTGGGTTTGTCTAAACATAATTAAGGAGTAGTTAATGAGTGGAGCGACCCGAGTGACACTTCCTTTGTTTGGCTTGTTTTCTATACGAACAAATCGAAGTTGCAACGTCACCACATGCAGCTGATAACCTAAACCAAAGTTGAGAGAGAGAGATTTTCTTAAATATGTTAGACCGTCTTGTTCCGTTTGAAAAAATAGATTGTAAAAAATGTTAAAAAAGAGAAGAAGATCACAAGAATAATGGAAGAATCTTACTTGTGTTGATATATATATATATATATATAATACAATATTTTGTTCAAAATATTGGGGAAGCACATTGTACTAGCTGTTCTCGTCAAGATCACTTAAAAAGATTTTCATTTGGTTTTGTTGTTCGTCCATACCATCCTAACCTTCCTTGTTATACATTAAGGGAATGCGTCAACGGCTTTCAAATTTCCATCAGAAACTGGGACGTAGTGCAATAATGCACGACATATATCATATACTTTAGAAAACCATCAGATGTGCATTGCAAGCAAATTAGACAGAGGCCTGGCTAATTTTCAATGGCTAACAGCATTTCCAAATGCATGGATCCAGGCCACCCCGAGGACTTTCTCTGACCACAAAGGAAAGGTGGGTATCAAGCCGTGGCAGAGAGGAAGCAATCGCCCTTGGATGAGAGAGATGGACGGTTCAGGTGGTACATGGCACAACAGAAGGAATTAGCCCTCGTGACTGCAACGAGGATTGCTGACCTCTTCAGAATTGTGACCTTCCAACCCCAGACCAGAAAAGATGTTTGATGAATTGCGTGTTTAGAGACAGAGGTTTGTGCTTTGACTTCAAGCTCGGTTATCTTTAACGGTAGGATACTTTGAGAAATCATTCATTGCAAGTCATGCTTTATATGATGCAGACGTCTAGAAACTATTTATATGATCAAAATACATACTTGGGTTTCATCCAGTGCTCATTGCTTGTGGAAGATAAAATTGTGTATGCATTTGTGTTATATAAGTTGTTGGTAGATGCAGAAAGAGCAATAGTTTGCCTTGCTAAGAGATTGATTCGCAAGGTCGAAGGTCATGAGTCCGATACCCAGGGTGTGCGTCTGGCTGACACCCTCACCCACCCCCCATTGTACCCCAAAAAACGAGTTTGTTGGTACATACTCTATATGATGGAGACGTCCATAAACTATTCATATGAAACGAAACACAAAGTTGATTTTCATCTAATTTTCTGAATGAAGTTCATAAAAGAAATCTAAATGAGTTGAAAGCTCTGTTGCACGTGGAAGATTGAATTATTTATTCCTTTTGTGTGATATGAATTGTCGTAGATATTTCATGGATATGAATGCTTCAAATAGCTGATATTCTTTTCTTATTAACATAGCAGCAAGTTTTACCAGATTTATATTGAAGAAGAGTTATGGATAAATGCCCTGATAAGAAATCAGATTTACTAAAAAACTCTGCAACTCTTGCAAACACGAGCAAGGTTAGAAGAGAGGAAAGCTAATCTTATAACCATGGAGTATAAAGACCTACTCAATCTGCACTTCAAAGGCTCTGCCCGGCTTTTCACTCGTCGCCATTGGCAGAAGCTGCTTGAGTATGGTAACTGCAATCACGGGTTGCTCTTTCTCGATCCAGTGACAGTCTGGGATCCATGGAGTCAAATGTCAAGGCTGAGACGAATCAAATTTCTGATGATGCAAACGGAACATGGTGTTGGGCTGTTACCTTGTGTCTAAGTGTGGTAAGTGTTGGAAACTTGGAATTGTGCTAACATGGGGCAGAGGATTGAGCTTTGGTGACCTTTGTTATGAACACCTACCAAGGTTTGGGATTCCTACTTCCTCGGTTCAGCTTGTAAAAAGCTAACTTCTGAAACAGTTAAATACTCTGTAGCTTGACTGCTTCAAATCTGTCTGATTCTGTATATGAGACGCTTTTCTTTAGTGGTTTCTCAATTTCTTATGCATGTATTTTGTTGTTGTAAAGATCTTATAATTGTGGGTACTTTGACGTAGTTTAACAGAATGGAGTTCCAATCTGTGATTAATCGATTCGTCATTTGGTTGTTCTTCTTCGTCTCATCATGTCTCTGTTGTGCCCCTTAGTGCTCATGTCTAGTGGTAAGCGGTGAAACTATGTAAAATACTAGACGGGGTTGGCTACATGGATTTTCAACATAAGCTCGATTATTCTTTATTATTTCTTTCCAACACTTTTGTGGTCGTCCTCTACCTCTTTTAGTACTTTCAAAATCTAGATTTTCATACTTTCGTACCGGTCTTCTTTTGATCTTCTTTTTATATGTTCAAACCATCTTAAATGATATTCTTTCATTTTATCCTCTATTGGGGTCACTCTCAATTTATTTCTAATAACCTCATTTTGTATACGGTCTTTCCTTGTATGACCATTTATCCATTTTAACATCTTCATTTATGCCACATACATCTTTTGATCAATAACATCATACTCACATATTTTACTTTAAGTACAAATGAAAATGAAACTCCACCATATAAGGGATCACCCTTGCATTGCCAGTCCCAAGCCTAGATAAAGGAAGAGGGTTGTGTTAGGCTTTCGACAGTCAGCATAAAACTTTGTCAGATTTTTATACCACAGATTACACAAATTATGAGCATTGCTTTGGGGCGTCCTCACCTAGCGATGCGTTGCAAAGCCCGAATGCAGTGATAAGTAAGAAAGGGCTACTACATTTTCACCCGAATATAGTGAATCAGAAAGGGTTCCCACATCATGGACGTATGTGGGTAAAGAAGTTAGTCCCGCTACATTGTCGCTCGAATACAAACAACAAAAACAACTACAACAACAACTAAGCCTTTTTCCATACTATACGAGGTCGGCTACATGGATTCTTTGTTTCCATAGATCCCTATCATGTGCCATGTTAGAGTTAACTCACAATAAGCTAGATCATTCTTTATTATTTCCTTCCAACACTTTTGTGGTCGTCCTCTAGCTCTTTTAATACTTTCCAAATTTAGTTTTTCATGCCTTCTTACTGGTTCTTTTGATATTCTTTCTATATGTCCAAACCATCTTAAACGATATTCTCTCATTTTATCCTCTATTGGTGTCACTCCTAATTTGTTTCTAATAACCTCATTATGTATATGGTCTTTTCTTGTATGATCGCTCATCCATGTCAACATCTTCGTTTCTGTCACAGACATCTTTTGTACATATTGATGATTAACTACCTAACACTGAGAACCATAAAACATGACAGGCCTAATTGTTGCTCTATAATATTTACCTTTTAACTTTAATGGTATCTTCTTATCACAAAGAATACCTGATGCTGCTCTCTATTTTAACCAACCAACATTAATTCTATGCGTAACATCTCCATCAATTCTTCCATCACTCTAAAAAATTGACCCTAGGTATTTAAAACTTTCCTTTTTGGGGATGCAATGTGTGCCAATTTTAATTTCTATGTCCTCTAAGGTAACCAAATGATCAAACTTACATTCCATATATTCTGTCTTTATTCTACTAAGTCGGAGGCCTTTGCTTTCTAATGTTTCTCTCCATAGTTCCAATTTTCTATTAACTTTTTCCTTAGACTCCTCCACTAATACAATGTCATATGCAAATAACATACACCAAGGTACTTTATCTTGAATATGTTTTGTTAACTCATCAATCACCATTATAAATAAGTATGGACTTAAAGTTGATCCTTGATGTAACCCAATATTAACTTCAAAGAAGTTTGTCATTCCTTCATGAGTCCTCGCACATGTTTTTGCACATCATACATGTCTCTTATAAGGTTAATGTATGTCAATAGAATACCTCTTTTTTTTCATGATTCTCCAAAGAACCTCCCTCGGTACCCTATTGTAAGCTTTTTCTATATCAATAAATATCATGTGAAGGTCTTTCTTTTTTGCTTTAAAATGTTTTGTAAGACGTCTTCAAAGGTGAATCGCTTCAACAGTAGATCTGCCTGTCATGAACCCAAATTGGTTCTCTGTTGTACTTGATACTTGTCTTAACCAACATTCGATAATTCTTACCCACAATTTCATAGTATGGCTCATTAACTTGATACCTTGATAATTCGCACAATTTTTAATGTCTCCCTTGTTCTTATATATGGGTATAAGTGTACTTGCTCTCCATTCATCGAGCATCTTTTGGTTTTTCCATATTTCATTAAATAGTCTTGTGAGCCAAGTGATTCCTATTTCTCCTAGTATTTTCCAAACTTCTATAGGAATATTATCTGGTCCTACCGATTTACCACCCTTCATATGTTTAAGAGCCTCTTTGACTTCATTCTTTTGAATTCGTCAGTAGAATTTGTGGTTTATATACTTTTCTGATTTGACTAACTCTTCTAAGCTAATACTAACATCTTTATTTTCATTAAAAAACTTATAAAAATAGTTTTTCCATCTATTTCTTATATTATCATTTGTCACTAGAATTTTTTCATCCTCGTCCTTGATGCATCTAACATAATTAAGATCTTTAGTTTTCTTATCTATAGCCTAGATATCCTAAAAATATCTCTTTCATCCTCTTTTGAGTTGAATTTTTTATATAAATCCTCCCAAATTTTAGCTTTTGCTTCACTCATAGCCTTTTTCGCTCCCTTCTTTGCTTTCTTATAAGTCTCTAAAGTTTCACTAGTTTTTTTAGCATAATGTAATTTATAAAATGCCCTCTTTGCCTTAATTTTATTTTGCACTACTTCACTCCACCACCAAGTTTCTTTTTGTGCCGGTACACCTCCCTTAGATACACCTAACACATCTTTCGCCACTTCCATAATATGTATAGCCATATTGTTCCACATATTACAAGGTGTACCAACATAATTCCAAACATCTCCTTGAAGGACTTTCTATTTAAATATATCTTCTTTCTCGCTTTTGAGGTTCCACCATTTAGTCCGAATAGCTCGATGCACTCTTTTATTCTTTATCTATTTTTTTATTTATAAATCCACAACTAAAAGTCGATGTTGGGTGGTTAAGCTTTCTCCTGGAATTACCTTGCAATCTTTACAACACACTCTATCTTTTTTTCTACAAATAAAGTAATCAATTTGTGTTTGTGATAAGCTACTCTTATAAGTAGTTAAATGTTCATCTCATTTTTTGAAGATTGTATTGACTATAAAGAGATCAAATGCCATAGCAAAATTTAAAATCTCCCTACCTTCCTCATTTATATCCCAAAAACCTAAGTTTTCATGAATACCTTGATATCCTAATGCCTCTTTACCGACATGTCCATTTAAGTCTCCTCCTAAACAAATAATCTCTCTTTATGGAATCTTTTGAATCACCTTATCTAACTCTTCCCAAAAAGTTGTCTTTATACTATCTTCTAGTCCTACTTGGGGTGCGTAAGCACAAACTATATTCAAAACCTCTGCTCCTAACACTAATTTCAACATCATGATTCGGTCACCATATCATTGTATGTCTACTACACTATCCTTTAAATCTTTATTTATGATAATATCAACTTCGTTTCGAGCCTTTTCATTACTTGAGTACCATAATTTAAAACTTGTATCCTCTATCTCCTTTGCTTTTTCTCCAACCCATTTTTGTCTCTTGTAAATATAGAATATGAATCTTTCTCCGAATCATAATATCTATCACCTCCATTAGCTTATCGAATAATGTTTCGATATTTTAAGAACCAATACGAATCTTATTATCTAGGACTAGCTTCCTTACCCCTCGCATCTATCTATATTCAAAATGCGTTGACCCTCTCTGAAAATTATTCACTACATTCGAGCGGCAATGTAGCGGGACTAACTTCTTTACCCACACCCATCCATGATGTGGGAACCCTCTCTGCAATTGATTCACTATATTCGGGCGAAAATATAGTGGCCCTTGCTTACTTATTACTGCATTCGGACTCTGCAGTACGTCGCTAGGCGGGGACGCCCCAAAGCAATGCTTATAATTTTTGTAATCCATGTTATAAAAATCCGATGAAGTTTTACACTGGTTGTATGAAGCCTAATACTACATTACCACCCGAATGTAGTGAATAATTTACAGAGAAGGTCTCTGTATTTTCAATATGGATGGATGCGGGGGATAATGAAGGTAGTCCTAGATAATAAGATTCGTATTGGTTACTGGAATATTGGAACATTATTCGGTAAGCTAATGGAGGTGGTAGATACTATGATTCGAAGAAAGATTCATATTTTATGTTTACAAGAGACAAAGTGGGTTGGAGAAAAAGCAAAGGAGATAGAGGATATAGCTTCTAAATTATGGTACTCAGGTAAGGTAAAGGCTTGAAATAGAGTTGATATTACTATAAATAAAGATTTAATGGATAGTGTAGTAGACATATAACGATACGGTGACCGAATAATGATGTTGAAATTAGTGTTAGGAGTAGAGGTTTTGAATATAGTTTGTGCTTACGCACCCCAAGTGAGATAGACGATAGCATAAAGACAGCTTTTTGGGAGGAGTTAGATAAGGTGATTCAAAGGATTCCACAAAGGGAGATGATTTGTTTAGAAGGAGACTTAAATGGACATGTCAATAAAGAAGCATTAGGTTATCAAGTTATTCATGCAAACTTTGGTTTTGAAGATATAAATGAGGAAGGTAGGGAGATTTTAAATTTTGCTATGGTATTTAATCTCTTTATAGTCAATACAATATTCAAAAAATGAGATGAACATTTAATTACTTATAAGAGTGGCTTATCACAAACACAAATTGATTACTTTATTTGTAGAAAAAAAGATAGAACGTGTTGTAAAGATTGCAAGGTAATTCCAAGAGAAAGCTTAACTACCCAACAAAAAGTGCATTGAGCTATTTGGACTAAATGGTGGAACCTCAAAAGTGAGAAAGAAGATATATTTAAACAAAAAGTCCTTGAAGGAGACATTTGAAATTATGTTGGTACACCTTATGATATGTGGAACAATATGATTATACATATTAAGAAAGTGGTGAAAGATGTGTTAGGTATATCTAAGGGAGGTGTAATGGCATAAAAAGAAGGTTGGTGGTGGAGTGAAGTAGTGTAAAATAAAATCAAGGCAAAGAAGTTATGTTACAAATTATATTATGCTAAGAAAACTAGTGAAACTTTAGAGGCTTATAAGAAAGCAAAGAAGGAAGCGAAAAAGGTTGTAAGTGAAGCAAAAGCTAAAATTTAGAAGGATTTATATAAAAAACTTGACTCAAAAGAGGGTGAAAGAAATATTTTTAGGATAGCTAGGGCTAGAGATAAGAAAACTAAATATCTTAATTATGTTAGATGCATCTTATCAAAGATGAGAATAGAAAAATTCTATTGACAAATGATGATCTAAGAAATAGATGGAAAAACTATTTTTATAAGTTTCTTAATGAAAATAAAGATGTTAGTATTAGCTTAGGAGAGTTAGCAAAATCAGAAAAGTATATAAACCACAATTTCTATCGACGCATTCAAAAGAATGAAGTTAAAGAGGCTCGTAAACATATGAAGGGTGATAAATCGGTAGGACCAGACAATATTCCTATAGAAGTTTAGAAAATCTGAGGAAAAATAGGAATCACCTTGATCATAAGACTATTTAATAAAATATGGAGAAACCAAAAGATGCCCCAGGAATAGAGAGTGAGTTCACTTATACCCATATATAAGAACAAGGGAGACATTCAGAATTGTGCGAATTATCAAGGTATCAATTTAATGAACTATATTATGAAATTATGGGAATTATCGAACGTAGGTTAAGACAAGTATCAAGTACAACAGAGAACCAATTTGGGTTCATGTCAGGCAGATCTACTGTTGAAGCGATTCACCTTTGAAGATGTCTTACAAAACATTTTAAAGCAAAAAAGAAAGACCTTCACATGATATTTATTGATCTAGAAAAAGCTTACAATAGGGTACCGAGGGAGGTTCTTTGGAGAATCATGAAAAAAAAGAGGTATGCCGTTGACATACATTAACCTTATAAGAGACATGTATGATGTGCAAAAACATGTGCGAGGACTCATGAAGGAATGACAGACTTCTTTGAAGTTAATATTGGGTTACATCAAGGATCAACTTTAAGTCCATACTTATTTATAATAGTGATTCATGAGTTAACAAAAATATTCAAGATGAAGTACCTTGGTGTATGTTATTTGCATATGACATTGTGTTAGTGAAGGAGTCTAAGGAAAAAGTTAATAGAAATTTGGAACTATGGAGAGAAACATTAGAAAGCAAAGGCCTCTGACTTAGTAGAATAAAGACAGAATATATGGAATGTAAGTTTGATCATTTGGTTACTTCAAAGGACATAGAAATTAAAATTGGCACAAATTGCATCTTCCAAAAAGAAAGTTTTAAATACCTAGAGTCAAATTTTCAGAGTGAAAGAAGAATTGATGGAGATGTTACACATAGAATTAATGTTGGTTGGTTAAAGTGGAGAGGAGCATGAGGTATTCTTTGTGATAAGAAGATACCATTAAAGTTAAAAGGTAAATATTATAGAGCAGTAATTAGACCTGCCATGTTTTATGGTTTTGAGTGTTGGGCAATTAATCAACATGCACAAAAGATGTTGGCGACAGAAATGAAGATGTTGAGATGGATGAGTGGTCATACAAGAAAAGACCACATACATATAGAGGTTATTAGAAACAAATTAGGAGTGACACTAATAGAGGATAAAATGAGAGAATATCATTTAAGATGATTTGGACATATAGAAAGAAGATCAAAAGAAGAACCTGTAAGAAGGTATGAAAAACTAAATTTGGAAAGTATTAAAAGAGCTAGAGGACAACCACAAAAGTGTTGGGAAGAAAAAATAAAGAATGATCTAGCTTATTGTGAGTTAACTGCTAACATGGCACACAATAGGGATCTGTGGAAACAAAGAATCTATGTAGCCGATCCCGTCTAGTATGGGAAAAGGCTTAGTTGTTGTTTTTTGTTGTTGTATAATCTAAAATGATCAATCACAAACTAGAAAAAGAGTTGATAAGGGAAAAAGTATTATGTTAGTGGAGGAAACACTCCAAGATGAAATGAGGATATAAAAGAAAATGTTGTAGGGGAAGAGGGAGTAAGTTACTAGAAAGATTCAATTATAGAAATGCTTGCCTCAATGGTCAGTATTAGTTAGTGATGGTGAGGTCATAGGCACTAATACCAAGGAGTTGTTTCATACCCTTGGTTGCTACGATAAGATGGATAAATGCTTTCTACTTTATGAAACTTGAAAAGAAAGAAATGCAAAAAGTGTATGCATGAATATTTGGGGTGAACTTAAGTAATATAACTTTAAAATACATATGCCTCCATGCATATCATCTTTATCATTTATATGTATGGTATGATTTGAATGAACATTATTTTGATGTTATTGTAGGCCAAATTTGACTTTGCAAATCGCTCAACAGGACTTGAAGTTTCAATTACACCATTAAAAGGTCTTGCGAGAAGTATTCACAAAAAAGGTTCAAAGATTACCCAAAATAATATTCAGTCAAGATATTGAGAAAAATATAATACATCGCATCTTTACAATGTCCTCCAAAATGTAGTCGTGTAGAAGGCCTTCTAGATGATTTATAAGAAAAGTTTAATCAATGATACCAGTTCGAGGCAAAAATAAAATGAAGCTTGAATATGAAAGGAACTTATGCGAAACAAGATCAAAGGCATAATCAAAGAGTTACATACTTATTTGCGCATTGTTACAATCTAGTAATGGTATCACATCTTTGTTTCTCAATCAATCACATAAGGTTTTGTGTATAAGTTACTTATATCGAATTAATGTTGATGATTAATTGCCTAAGACTCAGAACCATAAAACATGACATATCTAATTGCTACTCTATAATATTTACTTTTTAACTTTAATGGTATCCTTTTGTCACAAAGAATACCTGATGCTCCTCAACATTTTAACCAACCTCTATTAATTCTATGTGTAATATCTCCATTAATTCTTTCATCACTATAAAAAATTGACCTTAGGTATTTAAAACTTTCCTTTTAGGAGATGCAATATGTGCCAATTTTAACTTCTATGTCCTCTAAAGTAACCAAATAATCAAACTTACATTCCATATATTCTGTCTTTGTTCTACTAAATCGAAAGCTTTTACTTTCTAATGTTTCTCTCCATAGTTCCAATTTTCTATTAAATTTTTTTTTAGACTCCTCGACTAACATAATATCATCTTCAAATAACATACACCAAGGTACTTCATCTTGAATATATTTTGTTAACTCATAAATCATCATTATAAATAAATATGGACTTAAAGTTGATCCTTAATATAACCCAATATTAACTTCAAATAAGTCTATGATTCCTTCCTGAGTCCTCACACATGTTTTTGCATTATCGTACATGTCTCTTATATTTTGTAATTCGGTTGCTCATTCATGGCCATCTTCATATTTTGTCTCCCCTTTGCCCCTCTACTGCTCATTTCTAGGTGATCTGTGATACCGGTTGGGATCTACATACTTCTATTATATGAAATAAAACAAACTCTGTAAAATATTGGGAGCACCACACCGGAAAGGAGCCAACAAAGATCCAGTCAGGAGGTGCGTTAAATTGGCTGTGAATACTTAGAGAGAGAGAGAGAGAGGCCTTTAAGTTGTTTGGAAGGAAACAATAAAAGCACGACCTTACTCTTTGGGAGTTAAATGATACTATTGCATTGGATCGAGCTCAATAGCCATTACCAGTCCATGTATCCACCCCACTTAATTTGGAAAAGGCTTGGTTTTCTCAAACATGTAATATATTGTAAATGCAGGGTGTGAGTTCGATTCCTGATACGTGCATGCCTGGCTTCGGCCTCCCACTGTAACCCGAAAACTGTAAAATACTGTAGCGGACTCCTCTTTCTTCTGAGCTTATCCCACTGACTGGAATGCACCTCGAGGCTCCATCTTTCTTGTTTTGGATCCTATGAAAGTGGATCCTGTTTAAGTATTGATTTGTACAGAATAAATTTCAGTACTTCATATTAACTAATTATCTCAAAGAAGTATGGAGATGAACTCTGAACTCATCTATGCATGAGGATTCTGTCTAAAAATCTGATGCAGCTCAAGTTATCCATGTCCCTTCAGAATTTGCTGAATCTACTGCTATTTCTTGAGGTGAATTAGGGAGTCTAAGCCAGATGCATGCCCCGGGTATCAATTCCATGACTATCAACTTGTGAGTTGACACCCTGGCCAGATGAGCTAATGCTCTTTGTGGCCATCTCCATTTTCATGGAAATACAAACTTAAACATTAAGAAAACTATGAATACCTTGTGAAAACAAGCTTTGTATCTAAATGGGAAAATTATTGCTTTATCATAGGCAATAATTGTATATTTGGAAACCTGATTTATGGTCATTCTACATTCATTGTTTGCTTCCCAGAAGATCAAGAGAACTCATGGATGAGATGTGTTGGTAGTTTTTATGCAATTGGGTTCCGGTAAGAAGGTACGAGAAACACTAGACGGTAAAAATGATAAAAGAGGAAGAGGGAGACCACAAAAGTGTTGGAAGGAAACAATAAGGAATAATCTAGTTTACATTGAGTTAATTGTTAGCATGACACACAATCGAGCTATATGGAAATAAAGAATCGATGTTACTGACCCCATCTAGTATGAGAAAAGGCTTAGTTGGTGGTGGTGGTGGTTAAAATTTTCAACAACCAAGTAGTGATAGCTCATCTGGCTAGGGGGTCGAGTCACAAGCTGAAGGTCATGAGTTTGGTACTCAGGGCTTGCATCTGGCTTCAGCCTCGACATTGTACCCTTGATGATTATTCATATATCAGTGGGCAGTTAACCTTCAAACCTTCTTTTTGAGGTTGTAATCCATCGAGTGAGATCTCCTTAACCATCTAAAAAGTGGCAAAGAAGTTCGACAATGTGAACAAGGCCATGACTTCAAAGACTACGCACATCTTAGAAATAAAATTGAAGGTTAAGCTGCTGCCTTCTGTGAATAGTTGATGAGTTGATTGACTTCTTGATTTTTTTTTAAAAACTAAATTGTGGGTAATATATATATATATAGATAGATAGATAGATAGATAGATAGATATAGAGAGAGAGAGAGAGAGTCGAATCGGCGTGATATGCTGTGTAGATTTGTTTATAAATGAGTGAGGAATGCAAGTAGTCCTGAATTGGTTTTATAAAAGTTTTTGTGACTTCACACAAAGAGCAATAGCTCACCTGGCTAGAGGTTGACTCTGCGAGTTAAAGTTCATGAGTTCTGGCCCCTGAGGCATGGATGCGGCTATGGCCGCCCGATTGTAACAAAAAAAAAAATAGTGAATTCTAAAGCTCTTAGAGAACACTGGAAAAGATGTTATAATGAGCTTAACTATATGCAGAGCAAAACAAAAAAATCATGAAAATGAAGAATAAAAACATATCACTACCTTAACCTTGGGTTACATCAAGGATCAACTTTAAGTCCATACTTATTTATAATGGTGATTGATGAGTTAACAAAACATATTTAAGATGAAGTACCTTGGTGTATGTTATTTGCATATGACATTGTGTTAGTGGAGGAGTCTAAGGAAAAAGTTAATAGAAATTTGGAACTATGGAGAGAAACATTAGAAAGCAAAGGCCTCCGACTTAGTAGAATAAAGACAGAATATATGGAATGTAAGTTTGAACATTTTGTTACTTCAGAGGACATAGAAATTAAAATTGGCACACATTGCATCCTCCAAAAGGAAAGTTTTAAATACCTAGGGTCAATTTTTCAAAGTGATGAAAGAATTGAGGGAGATGTTACACATAGAATTAATGCTGGTTGGTTGAAATGGAGAGGAACATCATGTATTCTTTATGATAAAAAGATATCATTAAAGTTAAAAGGTAAATATTATAGAACACCAATTAGACCTGTCATGTTTTATGGTTTTTAGTGTTGGGCAATTAATTATCAACATGTACAAAAGATGTTTGTGACAGAAATGAAGTTGAGATGGATGAGTGGTCATACAAGAAAAGACCATATACATAATGAGGTTATTAGAAACAAATTAAGAGTGACACTAATAGAGGATAAAATGAGAGAATATCGTTTAAGATAGTTTGGACATATAGAAAATAGATCAAAAGAAGAACCTTTAAGAAGGTATGAAAAACTAAATTTGAAAAGTATTAAAAGAGGTAGAGGACAACCACAAAAGTATTGGAAAGAAACAATAAAGAATGATCTAGCTTATTATGGGTTAACTGCTAACATGGCACATGATAGAGCTATATGAAAACAAAGAATTCATGTAACCAACCCCGTCTAGTATGGGAAAAGGCTTAGTTGTTGTAGTTGTTATTGGTGTACTACCTTAACCTTATAGTAATAAAGTCTTTTCCGTGGGTCATCTAGAGCAATCATCAATATGAGGACTTTTTAAGAAGTCAACTTCAGAGTTCAATAGAGTTTTAATGGGATCCAATCCAATAGTAGTAGAAATATCCTGTCTCCTTCGACTACCTAACGCAATCCTCCTCCTTTCTCCGAGTTTGTAATCGGCAATCTAAAGAATGTTAGAAAGTATCATATACTTTTTCATAGTTCCTTGCATTTTTATAAGAGTTATTTATCTCTCTATGTATAATTCAGATCTTAGGTTTGCTCTTTGTCTTAGAAGTTCAGTGCATCAAAAACTATTTTAAGTTTATTGTTATTTGATGCACATTACTTGTCAATCATATTTCATAACATCAGTGGGCAGGGTCAGTGACAGACCGAGGATTTCTTTTGGGTGAGGCACACTTATATTTCGGGTGAACCGGACTTGTATTTCATGTCCCTCTTAGAATTCAACAACTTGTATTCGAGCTAGGGAACATGGACCCCTAGGCTCAAAAGACATATTCTTCTCCACATTTCGGGTGAAACACATACCTCACCACGCCCTAAAGTAGGTTTGCCATTAAACAGGCTTAAGAAATTTTGTGGGGTGAGGCGAAATCCGATTGGGTGAAATACCGGCAAACCCGACTTCTTGTATTGATTTTTTGAATTTCCTTGGATTTCTCTCAACTTGTAATTCAACCAGCTAGCCTGAGCGAGCTATTGCTCTTTGGGTAAAGTCAAGAAACCTTGAATAAATAAATGAGTCCAACTGAGTGAACCCTTAATTGGCAGGGTTCTGGACTTGCATGATGAGACTGAGTACGACTCTCCATGGTCATTTCCCTGATGTTCATGTGGCGAAGATTAAAGTCTCCGTTCTCACCTTTGTTTGAGATGTGGCGGAGATCAAAGTCCCCGTTCTCATCTTAGTTTCAGAATTCTGTTCTCATTACTGTGACAGAGACCAAAAACAGCTTCTGTTTCATGAGTCCTTGCGAGCATCAATCGAAAAAAAGAAAGATACTTAAACACACATTACAACTCATTTTTATATATGACATGAAATCTAATTTATACAAAATACATCTAAATTTGATCATATTATTATGAACGAAATGTAAAAAATAACAATGACTCAAGTAGTATTAGTAATAATAACAATGATATAAATAAATAAAATTAGTCCATTGTCGGTCCATAAGACAGGCCTCTGCCCTTTGCCATTGGCGTGTCACTTTCCCCAATGACCCAACTTCTACGCTCATCTTTCTCACATTGATTTCTCATGAACTAAATTTGAAGGGCAAAAGTCGCATCACTCTCATTGATTCATTGAAAAACAGAGACTTTTGAGGCCTTTCCATTTCATACCTCGAGTGACTTTAGGTAGATACAAGGAGATAATGCGTTGTTTCATGGAGTTTTAGGGACCAAGTTCCATGACAAGAAGTTCCTCGAAGTTCCATGATGCAAACAGGCTCTTACATTCTTATCAAGATTTCCGTGCAAATCTAGTCCAAGTTCCTTTTTCACTCACAAAGATGAAGATTGAATGAGTGTTCGATCCCTCTGGCCTAGATGGATATGGATATGCATAGACATGGCCGGTTTCTAACTAGTCCGGCGGCTCCAACCACAACCAAACAGGGCCAGGAACCGGATGAAACGGGAACCAAAACCGGGGACCACCCAATGCTGTTCCAGTTCCATTTTTTATAAAACTGGAATTCGAATCAAACCGGAACAGGCGGTCCCGAACAGCTGGTTTCATTTTTTCTATAATTTTTAAGTAAATTTACTGGTTTCAAGTGCTTCCAAACTGAAACTGAAACCGAACCAGCAATTCTGAAACCGGAACCGCTAGGCCAATTCCGTTACAATTCCAGGTTCTGAACTAATCAGAACCAGCAGTTTGGAACCGCCAATTCTGGTTTATTCAAAACCAGACATATCTAGATATGCATGATTTTTAGTGAGTAATAATTGAGTGAGACGCAAATTTTAGACTTGGATCCACTTACACACAAAAAAAGTGGATGATTTATAATTGTTCAATTGGATTCAAGTAATTCTTTCTCAATGGGGGTCATAAGCTAACCAGAGCATAAGCCCTAAAGGAGAGATTTGATTACCCGGGACTACGGAATTGGCGCTAGACCTCCGATCGTAATCAATAGAGGCTTTGACATACAGTAAAAAGTAGGATCATACGACTCTGCCTGAGTGGCCCCACAAAGTTCCATTTCCATATATCCCAGCCTCGCAATCAAATAACCCCTAATAGAAAGGTTTGCTGACCCAGAATTTTATGGAGTGTTTTGAAATGTCTTGCAAAGTCCTAGCTCGCCTGATTAGAGTGTTGACTCACAAGTTGAAGGTCATGAGCTCAATACCCAGAGTGTGCGCGTCTGGCTTTGGCCTCTCTAAAATAATAAATAAATAACATTTGGGTGGTGGGTCTTTCAGCCCTCATTTGCTCGCCATCTTCATATTGGGCAATACACATGAAAGACAAGCTTAAAGAATTGCTGGGTTGATGAAATAATATTATCTCAAACTTCATGATTTATGAATATAGACTTAACAGGCAAGAAATCCAGGTTGGGCAATCACCATGATCTTCCATTTCTAGAGAGGTAGTTTCTTCTGTAAGAAAGAGGTCAGATTTACTCCCTCTTCAGCCAAGGGTTGCCTCGTACTTGACCAATAATTGATGCATCAAAGCAAGTCTCCATATGATGTGAACCGGCGTAACTCATTAAATGCTCGTGCTTGTGTGTGTGTGTGAGAGAGAGAGAGAGAGAGACAGACAGACAGACAGACAGACAGAGAAAACGATGCTTGTTGCACCCGGTGATAAGATATCATTCAATCTCCTCGTTCTAACTTGAATCTCTCTCTCTCTCTCTCTCTCTCTCTCTCTCTCTCTCTCTCTCTCTCTCTCTCTCTCTCTCAGGCATGGCATGTGTGAGAGAGAACTATGAGCTAAACAACTTCTTTTATAATGCACATACATAGGTGGACTCAAGTAAACAAGTCTTGACAACCTAAACAAGCTGACCTGAGTCGAAGTCCACATGTCCATACTATGAGCTAACTCGAGCTACACATGAATAAGCTCAGTTTAGTCTAACCAAGTCCAACCCGAAGCGGCTTGACCTATCCCAGCCCATCCGCAGGCATCACCCATGCAGTCTGCATTTATATTATATATATATATATATATATATATATATATATATATATATATATATATATATATATATATATATATATATATATATATATATATATATTATTTATTTATTGTTACAAGAAGAGGTTGAACCTAACACACACCTAGACATCACCCTTTGAGAGTCGAACTCCTCATCAGTAGTGACGGTGCTAGAGCATCCTACCGTCGAGCTAACCCTCTGAGTAGCAAGTTGAATGACAGAGTTCTGCTAGAGCACCAGACTGCATGGGTGATGCCTGCGGACTCATTCTATTACGTAACAATATGGCGTAGGTGGGGCCTGAGAGAAAGTATTGTATAACGTATGGCGTAGATAAGGTATCTTTTGTAAGAGTTGGTGCGCATACACACGTGTGCGCACACATACACATATAGTGAGAGATAATGTAAATGCGCTCAAGTCCTATTTGTGCTCAAATCTACTTAAAATATTTTCACTATCTAATTAGCATAATCAATTGTAAAGATTTATATTAAAAATATCATTACACTTTTGTGTTATGCATTTAACGTATATGGTACATAAATATTTTTTGTTTTATCATCTTAATAGTGCATCTCAAAGATAAAAAGTTGAGATGATAAAATAGATTTAAACACGAATACGGTTTTAGCATTTACCACATCTTAAATGTACATATGCATATATTTATATATAATATAAGTATGCATATAGAGAGAAAGAGAAAGATTTTATTATGCATGTAATAAAATTATCTTTTATAGTCATATATTTTTCAAATTTTTTGAGTTACAAGTATAATAGGGTTATCATTTAAATAATTTATATTTTAAAGTTGTTCCCATTCGATTAAAAGCAATGTGTATAATTTTATTTAATGCTCAACAATATATTTTATTTTTTTATTTAATGCTCAATAATATTTTTATTTTTTATTTTAAATCTCTATTGTTAATCATCGTGATCAAGTGGTCGAGATGTTTGAATTGAAGAGATTTAATGTTCGGATTGAGCTCAAGATATTTGAGGATATTTAATCATGTATCAGGTTGATCATATACCAATATATATGTGTGCGTGCACGCGTGCGTGTGTAGAGATAGAGAAAGAGAGAATTTCAAATGAATTTAAATGCGTTTCATTTTGCAGCCACTCTAGTCTGGAACCAGTCTCCGACTCAACTACGCAAAGCCAAACTTGTAACCCGTTGGCATTTGGTTTATTTAAAGAGGGCCATCAAAGAAGAAAGATATGAGAGAGGCCTTTGCTTGTGTTGAGTTTATAAGAGTCCTTTTAATCTCTTCCGCTTCTTCCACTCTGATATTTTCCGCTCCCCATCTACCAATCCTTTAATCTGACAATACGATCTCATCCTTCTTTTCTTAGCAAGTCAGCAAAAACATATGAAGAACTTTGGTGGGTAGCTTTAAAACCAAAGCGGATCCCTCCTCTCGTTCGATCTTTCTCTTCCCCATGATGGATAGTGAAGGTGAAGAGGCACGCGAAAACAAGCAAGATAGAGAAGCTATCAAGAGATCCCTCAGTCTTTACAAGGATTTCTGTTCCGTGCGTCCATGGCAGTTCAGATGACACTTTCTACGTGTGTCTCCCTTCAACAAAGGCTTCCCATGAGTAGAAACACTAAACCATCCCCTCGTAACCAAAACTGAAGCACAAAGACACTCAGTATTTGCTCTCTCTCTCTCTCTCTCTCTCTCTCTCTCTCTCTCTCTCTCTCTCTCTCTCTCTCTCTCTCTCTCTCTCTCTCGACTGCATATATACACAGAAACACTTTCAAGAACAATGAAGAGGATGGAAAGCTCAGACTCTTTGGGGAGCTTGCTTCCTGTCTGCCCAACTTCAGGTGTGTAAATATTTAAGTTCTATATAATTCTACCCCTTTTTAAAAACTATATATTCTCCTAACGTTTAGTATCTTAAAACATGGATTTATCAAAATGGGTAGCGCATAGTTATGTTGATATGGTTATTCATATTAGGTATTTTGTTTGGTGGGTTTACTTAAAATATTTGTTGAGTAGAAGAGAAGAGACGGACTCACGGCAGGAGCTTTCAGGCTCTTTTGGACGGGTTTGATGAGGAAGATTACGGGGAAGAAGCGGGGCAGACTGCAGAGAAGAAGAGGCGCCTGAAGGTGGATCAGGTGAAGGCCTTAGAGAAGAATTTTGAGCAGGACAACAAGCTCGACCCGGAGAGGAAAGTGAAGCTTGCTCAGGAATTGGGATTGCAGCCTAGACAGGTCAACGTCTGGTTTCAGAATAGAAGAGCCCGTTGGAAAACAAAGCAGCTGGAGAGAGACTACAGCGTGCTAAAGGCAAACTATGAGACTCTCAAGACCAGCTACGAGTCTCTTCAGAAGGAAAAGGAGTCTCTCGCTCAAGAGGTAAACATAAACACACACACACACACAGAGGGAGGGAGACCTTTGGGGAAGCGGGGATGTCCAGAGGTTAGAGGTCCTTGGCATGCGTGTGCACCTGCAATTCGATTCGATCCTAAAGCAAGGATGACCCAAGCAGGAACACCGTGTCGAATCGAGAGGCAACAACTGAGAAAGAGATGTTCTCACTCGAGGTTTAGAGAAAATAGTTTTGCCCGTGACTCAAAAGAAAATGAATTAATCAAGATAAAATCATGATAGGATCATTACAAGTTACAAGAGAAGTATCAATCCAACAATGAATAAGGACTAAAAAGATTATTCTTGTTTCCTTGGGATCATTTAGAAACTCCACTTTGCAGACAGACTCTCAGAGGACAGAAGAAATAATCAAATCCGCGTAGTTTTTGTTGGGATCACTTTACAAGTTTTCGTTTTCCAAGCAAAATCTGTTACCAACTTCACCAACAACCAGAAGGAAACAGAAACAAGAAACAGTCGCTCCTTTCGTACAAATTAAGTCTAGATTCTTAAGCACTTAATCGTTGTTTGATCCTTAATCAGGTGCAAGAGCTAAAAGACAAGCTGGAGCAGTCGGGAATGGTCGCGAGGGACTCGGAGAGCCAACAAGATGAGATGGAAATGGTAGGCGTGGAAGAGATCAGAGCGACGGAGCAGAGCAATAATTTCACGACGGTGAATGAATCTGCAGAAACCAAAAACACCATCGATCGGAAACTTAATAATATCGAAGGCTGCACCCATGGCAGATCGATCTTCAGTGACTCCAAGGATTGTTCAGACAACAGTGATTCAAGCGCGATCCTGAACGACCGTACTAGCCCTCACAGACGCATCACAGCTGTCGGAATCTTCCCTCCACAATCCATCGATCCGCCGTCCAAATTCAACTTCTCGCCCGCGTCGCCGTTACCTTCTTCGTCTTCTCTTTCTTCTCATCATAGAACTTTCCACCAATTCCTGAAAATGGAAGACCACAATTTTCTCAGCTCCGAGGAATCATGCGATTTCTTCAACGATGAGCAGCCCCCCACTATGCCATGGTATTACTCGGAAGTCTCAGATCACCAATGGAAATGAAAACAATTTCCTGGAATCGGAAGGACGGCCGAATCATTCTGTTACGGTCTTATGTACAATGATTTTCCGAAGGAGAAAACGGGAGAAGGAACGTGAATAAGGAATTCCATGGTGGATCGATGCAGGGAAAGAAGAATTTCTCTAGGAAACAAACTCCCCTGTTTGGTTTCTTACTTCTTTTTCCAACCTTGGGACGAGTAGTGCGAGTTGACAGACTGACAGTGTCTTTCTCATGGTTTTCTTCACCGTCTTCTTAGTCATTGTTTTCACCATGGTGGGAAAAGTTTTCCCATGTCGGAGTTTCTCTCGATGGATGCAGGCCTTGTGCTTTCCGCACAATGATAGCGTATTGATTACTTCATCATATAATTCCAAATTCACCGGCAAGTTGACCCGATCTAACCCGACCCGAATAGTTCACGGAATACAGCCCACGCGATTAGTTTTGGATTTGAGTGTAAGGATAAAGTGCTTCCACTCTACATGGCAACTATGAGACAAAAGGTTTTTTTTTCACCAATCTCTTCCCCTCAAATAAATAAATATATAAAGATAAAGAAATTGGTAAATGTGTAATGATTTCAATCGTAATTCAAATTTTTTAAAAAAATACTTGTACTTTTTGTAAGGGCACTCAATGCATTTGGTACTATTTGAGTTTTTGTTTTAAAAAACTCAATGGTTAAGAAAATTTGAGCATAAATGAGTATTTATATGAACTATGACTTCACTCTCTTTCTCACGAGGGCTTTGGATCTTGCCTATTATTATTGTATTCACTTTTGCTCTATGTTATTTTTTTAGTGGCATGAGTATAATAATGATATTTTTATTATTTTTGAAATTATATTGATATTAGTCAAAAATAATGATCTAAGTAGGAATATAATCCAATTTTAGTATATGTAGAGAAAGAGAGAGCATGACATGAGGTGTCAACTTTGGAACTCAAAGAATTTAATGGTGAAGATGTTATATTAAAACTTAGATATGACAAAGTTGGCTACGATTATGTATAAGCTGATATTAGAGATGGCTCATTTGGACCCTCTCCGGTGGGTTGGACGGGAACCATTCTTTTTCCAATTTTTAAATCTTAGACGTGTTTCATGAAATTTTCACGAAGTCCGAACCCAACCTGAAACTGGCAATATTGGAACCGAACCTGAACCTAGAGAGAGGCTGGTTTGGTCCTGGTTTCAGGTTTTGGTGGAAAACTGGCGATAGTAGAATCAAAACCAAAACCTAGAGAGAGGCTGGTCTGGTTTGGGTTTCAGGTTTGGGTGGAACCGGGATGGCTTCCATGAAACCATAGGTTTAGCTTAGCTGATTGAAGCTGGTGAAAATGTTTATGCAGTATTATGAACTCAAAGATACTATGCACTTCCTCTCTCTCTCTTTATATATAATATATATAGCGTGGAAGGCAAGAGCAGTAAAGGAATCTTTTTTCTGTTTGGACTATTCTCACCTTTGTTGAGATCTTTTACTGCCAAAGTCTAAACTCGGTTGGTGAGGGGAACACAAAGCTTGTGCGCCTTCCCACATGGCGCTAAAGTCTGACTCGCCCTTTAGAGTCATTTTCCGAGTGAGAAAGCCCTCTGTAAGTAAGGAAAGAGAGAGAGAGACAGCTGGCTGGAACTTTTATTGTAGTGTTTGTGTTGTGTAAGGAAAGAGATTTTCATCGTTCCTTGCGGCCCACAAGGACTGGGCCTCGCCCTCTTGTGGGGTCGGTAGGTTGCAGAGAGAGGAAAGAAAGACGAAGGTGGAAAAGAAGCCCCGGGAAAGCTGCTAAATAACGACGCCGGCGTCCTTCTCAAACGAAAGGAAGTCTGGGTTCTATCAAAAGTAGAAAGAAGGGGGGTTAGGAATTGTTCTCAACCAGCAATCGACGCGCCTAGGTTTTACCTCACTAGCTTCATCATTTTCCAAGAGCAAAGGTGGAAAGAAATTAGTATGTCACGTTTTGTTAATGAATGTTATGAGAACCAAGCTTGAACCCACTCTACAATATATATATATATATATATATATATATATTATAACATCTAGAGCTGTGCATCCGTCAGTTCGGTTCACTAACCGAACTGAATTACCCGAACCAAAATCTACATAAAATATAAAACTGAACCCAAACTGAATTCTATAACTAATTGAACTGAACCGAACCAAATTAGTTCAGTTTTGTTTGGTTTGGGCTCCATATCTCTGGAATATGGCTGAAGAAAGCACTTATGCCTACTGTAATTAAGTATGTTCTTAAGTAGATCAGCAGCAGAGATGCAAACGAAGTTGCCCATGTGACCAGATTGTAAATTTGCTCCATTTTCAAATAATATCCTGCTCATTGAACCACATCTTGAAGAAATTGATTCCCACATAGGCACATTTCCTTCCAATTTGTTGGCATAGGAAAAAAAACATGAGACATCAAAGTAAGGTATCTTATTGTAGCAAAATACTTTTTATTGCACAGAGATATATCTACCCAGAAATTGACAAAAAATAAGACATGGCAGAGGAAACTAAGGACAGTTTGTGCTGCTCAAACTTATATATAGTTGTCAAAACTTAAGTTGTATATTCACGACATACCTCGAATGTTAGGGTTTACCCCGTGATCTATCAAGTGTTGGACATACTTCTCATTTTACAAAGAAAACAAAGATCAACCAATGTAGAGATTAAGTTAAAAAACTTCATTACTCTTGGTAGAGAGAGTTGACACAAACTTAGGGTTTTACGAATATGTTTCAAAATTCAGAAGCAAAACTCCATGCCCAAAATCTCAAATGAAAGAAACCACAAAAAAGTTCTGGAGTAAATGAAATCAAGAAAGAAGTATAATGAGAGAGATTATTAATATATTGCACCAGAAGTCTTCGATGTTACAGAAAGAGTAGATAGGGCGAACATAAGTGCTCCAAGAAACACCTTGCTTGACTTCGATCGATTGTCAAAAACCCATGAGTACTATATTGTTACAAATATTCTTGCCCATAAGAGAGAGAGAGAGGGAGAGGAGGAGGAGGACTATGGCAGTAGATGAGAGGGGAACATAGAAGACCAGGACACCTGGGAGAAGGAGGGGTTGAGCAGCCCTCCAGAGTCTTTCATGGGATACCAGCCACCCAAGGGGAAGGGTGCAGGAGGACCCCGTCCATGCTTTATTTGCAACAGACCCCACTTAGCGGGGGATTGTCCGAAGAGGGTGAAGTTTGGTGCTTTGTTGGTTGAGGATCTAGTGCAGGTGGAAGGATATTTCGATGCACAGGATGATGACATGATTTCAGTGGCCCAATTTAGCTTCTCAACACCGTGCGGATGGAGGACCCCTGCCGGTGCTTAGCTTTGTTGAGGTATAGATTGGGCGTCATTCCATTCGAGCCTTGGTTGACTCGGGGAGTAAGTCATTCCTTAGTTTCGTCTCGAGTGTCTAAGATGGTGGGCTTGAGGATGACACCGACGACGAGGAAGCTGAAGCTCGTCAACGGCGCATTGAACTTCATTCAGGGGGTTGCAATGTTGTAAGCTTCGAGTTGGGTCTTGGTCAGGAGCAATGGACTTGACAGTAGCTGACATCAAGGAGTACCTGATAATTCTCAGCTGTGACTTCTTAACGATAGCACAGGTCATGCACGTGCCACATCTTTGAGGGCCGGTGATCATGCACGGTGGTTGGTATCCATTACAAAGACACATTCTTGTTGTGTGTATGTGCACAAGCAGTCATTACCCACCGAAGAAAGGAAATTAGAACCTGTAGACATTTGAGCTGAACAGATTCAAGGAATACGTTGTTATTACTAGTATTAACAAAGGATAGTCATTGTCTCGTAGGTATCTGGAAGAGATTCGGTGATATTTGTGGTATGAGAACGTCTAGGGATTATTAGGATACGAAAAGCAGCTATGAGAGTGCTAAAGTTGTCGAGCAGATCTACAAGGAAGTAAACAAACCACTTGAAAATAGATTTAAGGTTTTATTTTTTGTTTTCATGTATATCTTAGTTGTTTCTGCATATTCGATCATGTAAATGATATCTTGGAGTGTGTATGAAGCCTACAATTCATGTGAAAGGCTTTAGAAGTCAATTGGAGGCAGTTTGGAAGCCAAAAATTATGAGGAACATGCTTTTGTTGGTGCATTTTTTAGAAAAGCGAAAAACATAAAATGGTTTCGGTTTTTTATCTAATTTTGTCATTCCTTGATGAAATTTGATTTGGTGGATCAAACTCTAACCTCAAGGAGAGGTCCGTAGAGCATGTGGGTGCCACCAAAGTAGATCAAAATATTGCATATTGAAGAAACAAGTGGATTCGAAAATGTGTCATAGTTCTTTCACATTTTGGGTGTTTTACTTGAAAAATAAGATCAATTCACATTGATTTGAAGCATTTTGTTCATGAAACTTAATCATAGATTATTGTTTAATGTTTTAAAGTCTATTAAAACAATTTTTTGTGATTTTGGTCACTAAATCACCTTAATTTCACTCGGAATTCATGGTAAACATAATTATCAAAAAAATACGAATTTCTTTTGTTTGAGAATAAACATTGGTCTCGGTTCGGTTTTAGTTGTTAATTCTAAAAAAAACAAGATCGACAGTTTTGAACCACCAATTCCTCGTATCCGTAACGGACCATGTGTAGTTCAGCCATTTTGACTTCTAAACTGGATCCATTTAGCGACTAGAGACCAGATTCAGTTATAAGAATCTCGAGCCCGAGCAGGTCAGCTGGATAAACAAAACAAAATGGCCCGTATTATTGAGAACCCAATCCGCATTAATACCTTTGCGTCCGAACAGGGTCTGGACCGGGTCCAAAGTATAAGGGGTCATTTTGTCATTTGTCTAGTCCTATAATCTATTAACATTGATCTGACCGTCCACGTGGGTGGCTGATGTGGCACGAGATTGACTTAAAGCTATGTAATGTGGGGGCCTCTTCGACGCGTGTTAACGTCGTCCCGCCTCACACGTAGCAGCAAGCAATATCCATCTCGTTATTTCCTGAAAATAGAAAGGGCAAATTAGTAATTCGACGAGCCGGGTGTGGGCTATGGCATTCGTTGGCGGTGGGACCCATGATAGAAGGAGTAGACGGGATTCCGCAGGGTGGTGGGCCCGAGTGAATGACGTGACGTATAAAGCTTTGCTGTGGGGCCAGAGACAGGGTAGCATGCCCTTCCGGCCCCACTAAGGTCCTCGCCATTGGTTGGACTTGGACGTGTGGGTCCCATCTTTCCCCGGGGGTCCTTCATTACTAGTTAAGCTGCTTGGGGCTAACAGTGACTTGAAAAACCTTTGGCCTGAGACTGTTTGAAAACGAGGCCGCTTTGTCCCCACATTTAGTGGGCCAAGAGCGTGCTTCTACACGCTCTTTGGGACCAAGCTGCCCCAAAGGAGGCGACACCATGCCACTTCCTCCTCCCTTGGCGAAGGATGTAAACATATTCTAAGTAAGGCCTCAAGTAAGAATCTTGTGAACGGAGAAAGCTGGCGCTGGAAGAGCTTTACCCCCCAAAGTATGCCCAACCCAGCTTGAAGTGGATTAGCAGGGACCGGTCACCAGTTGGCTTCTGGATACCGGTGATTTAGGGGCAGAAGAAAAAAAAGCTGTGTAGTTCAAACTAGAAAGTTCTAAAGCTTGTTCTTCTTTGAATCCCTTTCTTTTTAGTACAAGGGTGAGGTTGAAACCAAGCGAGTCATTGCTCGCTTTGCATGACCTTCAACTTGTGAATCAGCCCCAAGTGAGTTATCGCTCGCTTCGCATACTTAATTTTGAGAGACTCTGCTTTTCAAGATGTAGATATTAGATATTCAGTTTCTTAAGAATTATGGGAACCAAGAACCATTTGGAATTATCAAAGAACAGTGTTGGCTAAGGCAACTGCATAATAACCTTTGTTTGTTGTCCTGCTTGTTTCCTTTAGGAACGAGCAAAGCCAACCACTAGCCAAACAGCCTTTTTTTAAAATGTATACAAACCGCTCTTCTTTTTTGCAAGTCGAACCGAAGTTGAACGAGAGTTTTAACTACCCCAAGTGAGTTGCCCTCCATTTATCTCGAGTCTTCTTTAATGAAAAAGTAATCCAGAAGCTCTTCGTTTATCCTAATACAATTTCTTGCGTGACTCGGTAAAAGCTTTAAAATTTGATCGGCAATCACGAGCCAAACCTAGCTGAACATACCATGTGCAAGTTCGGCTCATTAACGACCCGAGCCAAGCCAATAGGAACGAGAAAACCATCAATGGCCAAGCACCAGCGACCTCTTTTCGGCCTTTCATCTTCTCTTCCCACAGGAAGAACCATGAACAAAGGCATCGGGAGGCAGGTCCCATTTACAAGTCTTTTTCAATGTATGACTCGCGGCTCTCCAGTCTCATGGTTATCAAGCGAGTTGCCCGTTCATCGTAAATTTAATTCTTGTCGAAATGCCCTAAAGGGCATAGCTCACTGGCTACGTGGTCAGCTCTCTAACCAAAGGTCACAAGTTCAATACACAAACGTGCACCTTTAGGAGTCAGCTTAACCAGTCATATTGTCGTTCACAGCTTCATGCAACGGTAGACCTGAGAAGTTCCACCAAAACCTGAAACCCGAACTGAACCAGCCCCTTACTTGATCAAGATCCAGGTCAAGTTTCTGTTTCGGATTGGGTTTCAGGTCTGATCTCAGGCCAGTTGCAATTACAGTTCCTTTTCAGTTTCATTTGAAAATGTCATGAAACAAAAGTGGGATCTTAAATCCATAAACACGGATGCCTCGGTCCAACCCGTTGATGTTCTGGGTTTTTTATTGAACAGTTAGCAGCACGCCTTGCAACTTCCTGCTGCTATATAGTACGTAGCTGTGCTCCCCTTCCTTTTCTCAACCGAGAACAGCTCTTTCTTCAGGGCCGAGGGCGGTATAAAGAACCGAGCAGAGTCGACCACTTCTATCTATGTTGCACCAAGCACAACAGAAGCCCTGCAAACAGAAAATGCAATAGTATGCTTCTCGACTTACCCTTCATAGAACCAGTTGTAACGAGCCACCTGAGCTTCAATCCAGAAATTCAAGGTGAATCATGCAATCTGTGTTGGTTCCAGCATAGTATGTCAATGTGGTGACTGTCACGAACCCGAGTGTTAGAAGTCATCCATCATGTGGCTATTATGCTGCTCCGAAAATAGTGAAGCAAAAAGCTTGAACATGGAAGAGAGAATCTAATAGGTAGGAAACAACGACCAGCACAATATGCGAATTGAAAATTATAAGCTCCGTTCGTGCATAGATGATCGACCGACCGGCCTTGCTGTTAGGCAATACACAACAGATGATGAGGTTGAACTTGCTGCTTGAAATTGGAAAGCCTTTGCACTGCTACATGAAGACATTATTGTGTATAAACTTGTGGTCGACATCAGTAATAGTTTGCAGATACAGAGCTATACATGGTATGGGTGGTGATTTATCACCTCTCTGGTAGCTGTACAATGAAGCGAATCAATCAGTACTATTACATGAACTATTTCAATATAAGCTAACTTTACATGCTTGCACAAGCAGGATCCTGTGATGAATCCCTCACAAAGAATGCTACCAACACGGTTTCATTCAAAGCTAATGTAATTGTGCTTTTAGAAGTCTACACTTATTCTGCAGACCTGGAGACTCTTGTATCTATAGCATGTCCATCGATAGTGATGCTGCATCAGGGCTAATACTCCTCCATAGACCCGCAGAAAGAAGAACCAGCGAAGCCACTATTGATCTTTGACATCAAAACTCTCTCACAATTCATCACCTCTCTTAATCTCCGGACGCTTCTTAAATCTTTCAAATATCTCATCCAGCGATTCGGCTGGGAAACCGGGGTTGGATTCTGCATCAGGAGTCTGTTGTAGCGGCAAGAATTTCTTGACCCCCAAGTTTGCTCCAATATTCTCGAAATTTCTTTTCATCGATGCCCATGTATTTGCCAATCTGGATGGTGTTTCTATGACATCTCTGGAGTTGCTTGCATCAAGCAGAGATACTGAGGTAGATGCCTTGAATTGTTTTCTTTGTTGATCTCTAAGAGCAGCATATTTGCTCCCAATGCTTTGTTGGCTACTGCTATAGCTTCTGTTGTCGTCTTTGAGAGCTTTTGAATGAGACCTCTTATGGTCATCCTTTGACAAATTATTTGTCATTGTTTTGGTTTCATCTCTGGTAGACCTCTGGGCAGAATCATAGGCAAAGTTACTCTACTTTCAGGATGTTAGAGAGCAAAAATACTGATGAACTATTTAACTACTGAAACAATGAGAACATAGTTTCTCACTGTCTTCCTCAAATAAAAATAAAAGCAAAAAGTTGAGTGCTTTGAATTAAAAACAAGATGATGACGGGAATTCAGGATACAACTCAAGAGAAGTAGATCTATATTTTCCTATGCTAATGATATGTCATGTGGGTACATGTGCCGGTGGACACGACAATTTTAAAAGCTTTTGGCACATCTTTGAGACTGACCATGCACGTTTTTGGTCAAAAATAAGCAAGCCTCAACGTGGTCAATGCACCCGATATCATTGACTGTTTTGACATGTTTGGCACCATATCCAAACCTGCAACCAAGTTGCAGTCACGTATACCGGTGCCATGTCTATGTGATATAGGTTCTATACAGGTTAAAAAGTAAGGAAAGAACACCATGAAATCCATGTAGTAAGAGAAACGTACCACAGGAACACTACCAGCTTCCACATCTGCGCTCATGCCATTGAAGTTTCTTGCTAATGGGAAGACATGCTCTCCTAGATTGGACCCTTGTACAAGCCATGATCGCTCTGAAGACCATTTAGATATCAATTTATAAATAAACATGATGAGAGAAAGCACACCATTTCAGCGTGCCTATAGTGATGAAGATTTCCAACGGAACTACTATAGACAGGTAGTTTGTAGCCTTTCGGCTGATTACCGGCATGCATGCATAGGTTATGCCGGTATATCTCAAAATACCGACTTCTACAGGAAATGCATCATTGCAGAACCTTAAGAAGTCCTCGATGAAACTGAAAGAAGCCTTCTTGGAATGCCATATGAAGCAGGGTTTGCACAAGAAAACAAATAGATGAAAGAATTATGTTGATGTATTAATGTACCTTTTTGAAGGATGATAACTCCTGACGGATCAAATCCATCCATATCTTCTGCATCATCTTGAAATATACGTTTTCTCCAGTTACCAAACAAGTTAATAATTCTATCGAAGAAATTGCTTGCAACCAACAATGTGTAGAGAACCATAATGAGGGGATAAATCTTGTTAAATCCTTGCCCAAAGAATGGAACAACATCATCAATGTTTCCCATCAACTGCACATTGGAGTTTAAAAAAAGATTAGTTACAATTCCACATAAAGTTAGGCCATCAAAAAACCCAACATGCTGCATTATCTGAAGAAGCGGATACAGCTGCTGCGCTAGAATGGCATTTTGACCAAATCACTCTTTCACCACCATGGTCCCACATGCATAATCGTGGCCATTAAATATGACTAGTGCAAAAATGATCACAAACAGAGAAAGTGGAGTCCTCTTGAAGGCCTTGTTACTGGACAGAGAATCTACCAAATGTAGTGTTGATATCTACTGAGAGCAACCATGACCAACCCAAGCAGTGGACTAACTAAAACATTTAAAATGCACTAGTAACCTTGAATCTCCAGCAGAAAGGTAGATTGTTTTTCTTGGGAAAAGATCAAATACCAGCGTACATATCAGGCTACGAGCAGTTAATAAAACACATGACAAGGTTAATAAAACACATGACAAGACAATACTAGTAACTCTGAAACTCCAGTTGAAAGGTACATCGTTTTCTTGGAAATCGTCAAATACCAATGTACAGATCAGGCTATGAGCAGCTGATAAGACAAATCATAAGGACCATCCCACCCATAATGTTCAATATTTTATGAGGATAATAGCAAAAATAATAGGCAACTTTCACAGTCACGAATAAAGAAGCCTGACCTTTTCAAAGGTGGTTTTTGCATTATCGCCAAGTCGAATAAGATTTAAAAAGTTGTAAGATATAGGAGCAGCATACCGAGCAACCATCCTGGAAAAGGCATTAAATTGTTATTGCTACAGTTACCAGCTGTGGCATTGGTACCAATAAACCTGTTTACAGCTTAGGCTCTGTTAAAGAGATACTCACGAGCATATCATAAGCAAGGTCACAGAACTAGTTTGCCGTGGAGTCAAAGAGCCAAGCATCAGCATCCCAACCTTAAACAATGAGTAGTATGTGCAAATGCACATGTACATTAAGGGAAGAAATGCCGCGATCTGCACAAAATTTAATCAGCAGCCATATATACTTAGATGATCATTGATGCATTAGGTGAATACGACTAAAAGAGCAGCCATGCTAGAAAACGCAGTTATTGCACAAACTGACACCATATAAGTAGATATCCCAAGCCAGATTCTAATAGCAAAAAATAAGAATACAGTAGCGTGTTAAAATATAATATTGGCCAATTTCCATGTATACATCAGAAGCAGCTTCTCGAGATTATGAAATTTTAGGGTGAGACTCCAAAAAAACATTAAAAACATTGCAGGTCTCTGACCCAATTTGGCCTTTTCTATAGCTAAACATTTGGACCGACTCTATCCAAATGGATGTAGTTCAACTAGCCTCTTGCCTATCTACTACTCAGAGTAACTGGACCCAAATTCATTGCATTTCTTTTCTGTGGAAGGTTCATATCCCCCCCCCCCCCCCCAAACTAACACTTGCTGCCATCATGTTTCACCTGTCATGGTAAACTGTTGCCTTCTAGTGTAAGAAGACAAATGGGATCATGTGGAAGATAACTGTTTGAAATTACCTGGACAAGCATCTCTCTCTCTCCAGCTGCCTTTATCAAAATGGAAAAAAGAGACAGATCAACAGCATTAGGAATAAGCGTGGCCTCAGCTAGAAGGATCGCGACTGACATACATCCAAGAGCAACAGCTAACAATTTCTTAAACTGCTTTCTCAAAACACAGCGCCATATCCATTCTGCAAAATGAATAGTTGACATTGCAAAATGAATGAAATGGTAAAATATCAAAAGATAAAGCAGCTTAAAGCATGCATGTTTCACATGAACCAAGAGTTAGAAATATACACAAATAAGGAAAGTAAAGCGAACAGCTAAACCGTCCATAAATCAAACCAACATTCTATGGAACTCTATCAGTAGACAATACTTAATGGAGACAAAAATTTTAAATTTAGCACTTGGATACAAAATTACCCAATGTGTCCAAGTATGGGGCAGTAGGGCCAGTACGAGCAGATCTTAAACTTGAAATAAATTTCCTGCAACAAAAGAAGTCATGACAAATATAAGACAATTTTGGCTCCAAGAAGTTCCTTTTGAAAGATCAGAAAGGATGTGAGTAGCAAGGTAGTTCGACTTCAGTTCATTTCAAATGCATCAATGCATTGTGAAGGAGAATAAGAACATAGTTCTGATATTGGAAAAAATGCCATAAGAGATTCTCATATTTTTGGCAACCAAAGCAAGATATCCCAGACATATAAGAACATGTAGCACCAAAGAAATGCTTAAAATAGAAAGAGATTAGATAGAACTCACCATTCTGATGCACTCCCATGCTCATAATTTTTTATGGTTTCTTCTAATTCTAGGGCCTCGGTGACATAAGTCATGTATTCACTACAAGAACATCAAGGGCACAAATGACATCAACACATGAAGCACACTTAGAAAACAAAGAAACACAATCAGAATACTATTTATAAAGAATTTTGAAATTTTAAGAATCTCAATGGCACAACTTAGACACCTAAATGTATCACGTGGAGTAGACCCATCACTTTAAATAATCAACTTAGGGAGAAGCACACAGCAAGTGTACTGAAATTAACAGAAAGTGGGTCTTTTACCTATTCTAGGAAAACCCACTGACCAGTGAAAAAAGGAAGTCAAGTAAAATATTTCATGGAAATGTCTCTGTTTTTCCATACCTCCTAAATGATAAAGCAAGTCAAGAAATTGATATATCAATAGAGAAGAGATGATGAAATGAACTTCTCAATATGCTCGGGATGGGATAATTTCCCTGGACGAGATACTGTCTATCCTTTAAGAGAAACCATTACTCTTTGGTAGGAGGATTGTTTGAAGTTTTCAACTGTCCGAAGTACATCTAGGACATGAGAAACATTATCTGCAACTAAAAAACACAAAAGCCTTTGTATTCCATCACAATTTGCAAAAGCAAAGTACAGTTTCCAGCCAAAAGGAAAATGTGAAACTTGCGATCAGAAACAAAATGGATGAAGCTGGGTATTTGTAGAACGATGAGAAAATAAGTAGCACCACCATTTAGATAATAACTTACCTTCTACATCGATAGTATTTCTCCCGAGCTATTCTAAGTTGTCTTCTAAGGGTTGCAAGAGACTTTTCATCTGCATCATAGTCCATGTCATTTTCTCCCAATCGGCCTCCTGTTGGTTTGAAACCTGGATCTTCTCTAAACTGAAAGAAGCACGAAGAAAAAAGTAGTTAAGAATAAAATCATTTCTACTGCTCCACTCTGACAGTGAGCTATTCTACAAAAGGGAATAGAAATACCATCTGAAGTAGCATATCCTCAATGACATCCATATAGGGCCTCAATGGATCACGCTTAGACATCTGGTTTGATGTTGCTTGAGCAATCTAACACATACAAGAAGCAAACATGAAAATTTCAAAAATATAAGAGGACAAGAAACAAGCACTTATAGTTCATAATAGTAGTAATATTGAAAATGACTATTGTAGCAACTGGGGGAAAGAACTTCTAAATTTTGGTTCTGCAACCAAATGTTTGATTCTGATAAAAGCAGCATATGCATACATGAGAACAGTGCCCAAGAAAAAACTAGAGGTACTACATTGTGTTGTTGGAGATGTTAAGTAATATCGGATCCATTCTAGTTATTTTATCGTCCAATTATTAAGTATGCTTAAGTAAGGGCATATTAGTCCTTTAAGTTATAAAAAGTCTATAAGTATCTGGTTTAGCTTAGGGTTTAAGTAAGAGAGAAAACAAGTTGCAGCCAGGAAGGCTGCCGAGAGACACAACGTGAGGTTGTGTGAGTGATTCCAAAATCAAAATTGTAAATCTCTGTTATTCTTTTCTGCGTGTGAATAAAATTTCTTTCAACGTGGTAGCATTCTACAATTTTGAGCAGAAGAAACATGGGTATGCATCCCGAGACAAGGTACACACATCTTGAGGTAACCCTAACCTCTGTTGAAACTGGAGATATTGATCCCGAGGGGGAGAATCACAGATTTAGTAACTGAAATCAATAGATAATACCGCAAGAGGGACAGCACGCAACCCAAGGTAGGTGAGCACACATTTTGAGGCAGCCCTAATTTCTGTTAAATTTCAAGATCCTTGTTCCAAGGGGGTTAATCCCTATTTCTAAACTGAAATCAACATAAGCAACAAAAAGTTTATTATGGAGAAAAGTGTAGATCATATTTTTGGGGGAAAAAAGAGAAGATTAAAAATCTTCAAATTATTAATATTTGATTTGATGGAACAAACTATTAATTGTGGGTGGTGTTAGAAACTGGGCCCCTCTGGCCCGGCCAGGGCCCCCAGGAACACTAGCCGTTGGGGGCCCTGATCCCCAACGGCTAGTCACATAGCCGTTGGGGGCTGGCCCCCCTTTCTCCTTTCTTTCTTCCTTTATTCCCTCTCTCTCTCATAACACTCTCTTCTCTATAAATACCTCTTGTAATCCATTGTAAATTTAAGCCTTTTGTGGCTAATAAATAAAGATTATTTATTTGTTTTGTGTTCGTTATCTTTTTCGTATGCACTTGTTGCTCTCGGCTATAGCCTTTTATAAGGCTTTGTGATTACTACATTGTGGAGTTATCCATTCATCAATCTTCCGCAACTATATTGAACCATCACCTTCATTACAGGCGGAACTAGCCTTAGAAGGCCGTGCAAAATGAGAATATGTGGCTGGTGAATGCCCGAGACCTACAGAGGCATCCCCTACACTACCCAGATGGAGCAAAGAGAACACATTGGTATCTTCCTGAATCCTTTAATCTATGATCCCTTCTATTAGTCACTCTTTTATGCGTTTAGATTATGCTCATAAAATTTGGAAAGCTATTGAGGATGCATATTTTAGGAGAAAAATATCACAAAAAACATGAGATTGTAGGGATAATTAGAAAGCATAGACAGGGAAATCGTAGTGTGAGTGAATATTATAACAAATTACGTGTCCTATGGGAAGAATTGGAGTATTATTCTAAAGGAAAGATTGCAGAAGTTGACTTATTGTGGGGTATATCATCATATTTTTAATAAGTAAAGATGAGTGTACTTATAGTTGACCCCATCTAGTATGGGAAAAGGCTTAGTTGTTGTTGTAAAGATGAGTGTACTTAGTACGAAAGAGCTACCATCTCTGGGAACTATAAACTCTCTTCTCATTCAAGAAGAAGATTGCAGCGCGCTAGAAAAGGGAAGCTTAATCACTATAAATCCACCACAATAAGCACTTATTGGAAAAGGACAAGTTCCTACTGGTCCACCTTCTTCTTCTTCCTTTAGTCATGGGTGAGGTTCTTCTTTCAAATGCAGAGGCCGTGAAACTATGACATATGCCAACAAGGATAAATTATAATGCTCTCACTGTGGTAAGACCAGACACACTATAGAACAGTGTTGGGAGTTAATTGGTAAGCCTCCATTTATGAAGAATAAAGCATTCTAGGTGAGTGAGATGACAACTAGCAGTGAAGTTGCAAACACATACTTTGAATCAGCTTTTGAAAAAAATGGTAGACTTTGAAGCAAGACTTAGTGAACAAGCTTCATCCTTAGTACCATCAGCTATCATGGCTATGTGATTATTGGGTTATTGATTCAAGAACTACTCATCGTACGATTGGCAGCAAGGAGAACTAATTTGATTATGAAAATATTCTGAATCATAGTCAAGTTCTACTTGTAGATGGATCTTATGCATCTATGGTTGGAAAAGGAAGTATTATGACATCCTTGGGAGTTCTTCGTTCCATATTTTATGTGCCTAGTTTCCCTATTAAATTACAATTTGTAAATACACTTATCAAGACTATAAATTGTACAGTAACCTTCTCCTCATCTGAATGTGTATTTTAAGATCTAAAAACAGGATGGATCTTTGGGTATCGTAGTTTGGAAATGGAGCTTTATGTACTGAGAGAGTCAGATATGCATATACAAACTCATACGGCTTCATCGGTCTTGTAAAGAAGAGACAGACTGCTTATGGCATCTGCGACTAGGACACCTCCCACCTTTAAAACTCAAAAAGATTTATCCTCGGACATTTAGTACTTTACCTTCTTCTATTTCAGTTGAATGTGATGTATGCCAAAAGGAAAAAACATCTTCGTGTTTCATTTCTAATAAGTGAACAAAGATCTATTCCATTTGAGTTACTCCATCCTAATGTATGGGGTCCAAGTCCTTGCCAATCATTTAATGGACATCAGTACTTTGTGTCATTTATTGATGATTACACTTGTTTCACCTTCGTATATATGTTGAAATCTAAGAATGAGGTGCAACACATATTTCCTATCTTCCATAAATTTGTTGAGACTCAATTCAATGCAAATATTAAAAAACTCGCCTCCGATAATAGAGGGGAATATCTCTCTCAGACTCTGAGTAGTTATCTACAGCACATGGCATTATGCATCAAACCACCTACCCATACACTCCTCAATAAAATAGGGTAGGTAAGAGCAAAATAGACATATTCTAGAGATTGCTCGAGCTAATACTCCTAAATCTTTATGGGAGAAGTTGTCATGACATCTGTATTCTTGATAAATCATATGCCCAGTAGATTGTTAAATGAAAAGTCTACCTTTCAAATGCTTTTACCTGGCCAAAGGATATTTTCCGTAACACCTTGTGTATTTGGTTGTCTCTTATGTCCATATTCATACTCATAATATAGATAAACTTATCCCCATGCAATCAAGTGTATGTTTATTGGTTACTCTCTGTCACAAAAAAGATATAAATGTTATAATCCTAAAGCTCGAAAAACTTATGTTTCACTTGATGTCTCATTCAAGTAGTCCCAATCATATTATGATACTCATGAAGAAACACAATTTGATTATGCTACTATTAAGGAACAAGGAGTATTACCTATTGTTTAAGTTATAACTTCTTACAGGTTCTTCTTTTGATCTTCTTTCTATATGTCCAAACCATCTTAAACGATGTTCTCTCATTTTATCCTCTATTGGTGCCACTCCGAATTTGTTTCTAATAACCTCATTATGTATACGGTCTTTTCTTGTATGACCACTCATCCATCTTAACATCTTCATTTCTGTCACTGACATCTTGACATCTTTTGTACATGTTGATGATTAACTGCCCAACACTCAGAACCATAAAACATGGCAGGCCTAATTGCTGCTCTATAATATTTACCTTTTAATTTTAATGGTATCTTCTTATCACAAAGAATACCTGATGCTCCTCTCCATTTTAACCAACCAGCATTAATTCTATGTGTAACATCTCCATCAATTCTTCCATCACTTTGAAAAATTGACCCTAGGTATTTAAAACTTTCCTTTTGGGGAATGCAATGTGTGCCAATTTTAATTTCTATGTCCTCTGAAGTAGCCAAATGATCAAACTTACATTCCATATATTATGTCTTTGTTCTACTAAGTTGGAGGCCTTTGCTTTCTAATGTTTCTCTCCATAGTTCCAATTTTCTATTAACTTTTTCCTTAGACGACTCCACTAATACAATGTCATCTGCAAATAACATACACCAAAGTACTTCATCTTGAATATGTTTTGTTAACTCATCCATCACCATTATAAATAAGTATGGACTTAAAGTTGATCCTTGATGTAACCCAATATTAACTTCAAAGAAATATGTCGTTCCTTCATGAGTCCTCACACATGTTTTTGCACCATCATACATGTCTCTTATAAGGTTAATATATGTCAATGGGATATCCCTTTTTTCCAAAGTTCTCCAAAGAACCTCCCTTGATACCCTATCATAAGCTTTTTCTATATCAATAAATATCATGTGAAGGTCTTTTTTTTGCTCTAAAATGTTCCATAAGACGTCTCAAAAGGTGAATCGCTTCAATAGTAGATCTACCTGGCATAAATCCAAATTGGTTCACTGTTGTACTTGATACTTGTCTTAACCTACGTTCGATAATTCTTTCCCATAATTTCATAGTATGACACATTAACTTGATACCTCGATAATTCGCACAATTTTGAATGTCTCCCTTGTTCTTATATACGGGTATAAGTGTACTTGCTCTCCATTCCTCGGGCATCTTTTGGTTTTTCCATATTTCATTAAATAGTCTTGTGAGCCAAGTGATTCCTATTTCTCCTAGTATTTTCCAAACTTCTATAGGAATATTATCCGGTCCTACCGATTTAACACTCTTCATATGTTGAAGAGCCTCTTTGACTTCATTCTTTTGAATACGTCGGTAGAAATTGTAGTTTATATACTTTTCTGACTTGGCTAAATCTCCTAAACTAATACTAACATCTTTATTTTCATTAAAAAGATTATAAAAATAGTTTTTCCATCTATTTCTTATATCATCATTTGCCACTAGAATTTTTTCATCCTCGTCTTTTATGCATCTAACATAATTAAGATCTTTAGTTTTCTTATCTCTAGCCCTAGCTATCCTAAAAATATCTCTTTTACCCTCTTTTGAGTTGAGTTTTTTATATAAGTCCTCCCAAATCTTAGCTTTTGCTTCACTAACGGCCTTTTTTGCTTCCTTCTTTGCTTTCTTATAAGCTTCTAAAGTTTCACTAGCTTTCTTAGCATAATGTAATTTGTAACATGCCCTCTTTGCCTTGATTTTATTTTCTTAAGAAGATAGAAAATATACTTTACAAAAATAGGTGGAAATGTAGTATCTTGGAAAAGCAAAAAACATAAAGTAGTTGCAAGATCTAGTAAAGAAGCTTAGTACGGAGTCATGGCACAAGGGATGTGTGAAGGTCTCTGGTTGAAATTGTTATTAATAGAGCTGATAGTTCAGTGTGAACATCCTATTATCTTATTTAGTGACAGCAAGGTAGCTATTTAGATTGCTTCAAATCCAGTCCAACATGAGAGAACAAAACATATAGAGATTGATTGTCATTTTATTTGAGAAAAAGTGAACAATAGAGAATTTCAGTTAAAATATGTGAGATCATGAGAATTTCAATTAACATATGTAAAATCATGTAATCAACAGGCAGATATACTAAGGCAATACCTAAAGGAATCCTAAAATCCATGCTTAACAAGTTGAGAATTATCATTAAATTTCTCTCAAACTTAAGGGGGAGTGTTGAAAATGTTGAGTAATATCGGATTCATTCTGGTTATTTTTTGGTCTAATTATTAAGTATACTTAAGTAAGGGCATATTAATCCTTTAAGTTATAAAATATATATAAGTATCTGGTTTAGCTTAGGATTTAACTAAGAGAGAAAATAAGTTGTGGCCAGGAAGGTTGCGGAGAGACACACACAATGTGAGGTTGTGTGAGTACTTCCAAAATCAAAGTTGTAAATCTCTATTATTTTCCTTCAGCGTGTGTGAATAAAATTTTTATCAACACATTATGTCAACTGTATGTACTCCGCAGCCAGCTTATTTGAAGATAAATTTGGGATTATGCAGCCCTAATTCAATACAGGCAACGCTCTTTTGCGTTTTAAAAAAAAGGAATACTTTTCTACTTCGGATAGCATTTTTCTTTTGCAACACCTATACAACTACCTAGTCACCAGACCTTTCAAACATCATGACAACAGCAGTATACCAGATCTGACCAGAACCTCAAAATCAAGAATACTTAGCTAAGAGTAGTATCAAGATGAGTGATCTCCAAGGAAGTCCTCATGTCACACATTCTTTTGGATTGGCTAGAAGAATTTAAGAAGAGCACAATTCACCCTATGTAGAGTCACGGCTTGGAAAGCAGTCCTCTACCTTAACCCATAATGGCACATTATTCATTCATGGTGACTAGTAATTATACTTCCTCTTTATCTAGAATACGGATTGTTGACTATCGAGCTATTGATCATATGATTGGAGACCAGAAGTGTCTATCTAATTATAAGCCCCTTCGTAACAGAGAACCGATTAAATTAGTTGATAGTTCTCGTACCTCTATAATGGGAAAGGAAAGGGAAAGGAAAGTGTTGTAACCGCTTTATTCAATTTACCTTAATATTCCTCATGTTCCTAGTTTTCCTATAAACTTTTGTTTGTAAACTCCCTGACCAAACAACATCTAAATTGTTTTGTAACCTTTTCTTAGTCTCGTTGTCTTTGAAGATCTCAATAACCTTTTCTCTTCTTGATGTATCTTTCAAGATCTTAATACGGGAAGAATTTTTTGCCATGGTAGTTTGAAAAAGGGGCTTTACATTCTTGAAGAACCTTGGAATAATTCTCTATATACACTATTTCAGTCATGACTATTATAGAAGTCAAGATCAAGCTATGGCAGAATCATCTTGGTCATTTGCCCATGTCAAAGATCATATGTGTTGTCCCAAAATTTCTCATAGCAAAATATCATCATACTTCTTTTCCATGTAGTGAGTCCATAGAATCAAAACCATTTGAGTTAGTTTATTCTAATGTTTGGAGTTATTGTCCTACTACTTCTCTTAGTGAAAATAGATATTTGGTTTCCTTTATTGATGATTGTATTAAGTTTACTCTAGTTTATTATTGACATCTAAAGATAGAAGTTGCTAAAATCTTTCGTGTTGTAAATAAGTTCATTGACCCAGTCACTTATTTCTAAAGGTCCTTCGTTCTGATAATGGTAGGGAATATATCTAAGGTTTGTTACAAAACTATCTACATAACAAAATGGTGTGACGTAAAGGAAGAATAGACATATATTTGAAGTTGCTAGAACTATGATTATTGGGTGTAATGCTCCTAAATCTTATCATGATGAAGATATACTAACCTCAGTCTATCTTATTAGTAGGATGCCAAGTTTTGTCTTAAACGGTGAGTCCAAAAGGTTGTTAATTCTTAGACAAATTATTTCATATTCTACCTCATATCTTTGGGTGTATTTGTTATGTTCATATACATTCACATGTATGAGATATACTGGATCCTAGGACTATTAAATGTATCTTTAGGAGATATTTTTCATCTAAAAAGGGGTAAAGTATTATGATCCATTAACTCGTAAAACCTATGTCTCTTTAGATGTTACCTTCTTTGAGTCAACCCCTTACTATTCTTCTAAGAGAGAGTCCATTAATTCTGCTACATATAAGTCCAACCAATTATGAATCAGAGTTAAATGAGAATACAAGAACAAATGCAATTCTTAAGGATACTAAAGTATATACTCATGGAGAAAGGAAGGTAGTGATGCCAAATACTTCAAGTTCAAGAGAAAAAAACAAACAGTAGTAGCCATATCATGGATAGAGGCATAATACAATGCAGTTGCTTAAGGAATGTGTGAGGAACTATGATTAAAGTCTAATAAAAGCATTGGGCATGGAGACGGAGGTACCATTTCTCTTTACTATAATAGTAAAGTGAATACAATGCAGTTGTGTGAGGAACTATAATTAAAGTCTAATAAAAGCATTGGGCATGGAGACGGAGGTACCATTTCTCTTTACTATAATAGTAAAGTTGTTATTCAAATTGCACCAAATCCAGTTTATAATAAAAGACAAAACATATTGAGATTGATTCACTTCATAAGGGAAAAAGTCGCCAACAAAGTGTTCCAGTTGATTTATGTCAAAGTCTGAAATCAGTATGACCTAGTTTATCATGAAAAGACAAAACATATTGAGATTGATTACCACTTCATAAGGAAAAAAGTCACCAACAAAGTGTTCCAGTTGATTTATGTCAAGTCTAAAAATAAGTATGCTCACATTCTTACCAAAGCTATCAATTGAAGTGGTCTTACAAGTATTCTAGAAGTGGTCTTGCAAGTGTTCTTCCCAGGTTGGGACTCATCAATATCTTTCTCTCAACTTGAGGAAGAGTGTTTAGAAGACGATCTTATTGGAGAGCAAGTCAAATTATGTGTTCCACGTCTTATATTTCCTTGTATTTGAGTTTATGCGTTTAAGTTAGGTTGGATCCCATCTGATCCATTTGGAGTCGGGTCTGATTAGCATTACTAATCAAGGGATTTTTAGTCTTTAAGTTAGAAGTTTTGTATATAAAACCCTAAGTTAGTCATTAGGTCTGTAATCAAGAATAAGAATGATTGAGATAGGAGGCGGCAGTCCCATGGGCGCCGACCCATTCAGTTTCCCAGTGCTTTGTTGATTTCAGTCTCTTGATTAATCAACTTCACAAAGAATTGACATGGTATCATAGCTTCAGCCGTGGAGATCTTGGTGTGCAGAATTCTGAGGGGTGCATCAGTCGTGGAGATTCTGGCGTGTAGAATTTTGAAGGGTTGTAATCTTCATTAGGTGGTCTGGTATGTTATGTTATGTTGTGTTATTGCAGTTAGTAGGAAACAGAACATAGAACAGCAACCATCGTGTTTGATAGAAGAGGTCTTTCCTATGGCAACCTGGTATGAAACAGGACAGTATCCAAAAAAAACAAAACGTGCACTTGTTATATAGTATTTGATAGAAGAGATCCTTCCTGATTTTAGAGGTCGTTGAATATAAAATGTGGCCATATTACAATCATATATGATCTGGACAGATTGTGAACATCAGAAATTAGCTGTAAAATCGAGAAACAGAAACTAAACCATCGACATTTGTCAACATCAGAAAGAAGTGGACAGACTTGAAACAAATCAAACAATGGAAAAGGAAGGATAGGTGATGTGGGTGAAAACAATCATTCACACGTACGAAGGGTTTCAAATTACAACCCTGAAATTATATGGCAAGAATTATCTTAAGTGAGCTAGATCCATTAAACTAGTTGTAATGGCAAAGGGGCGATGGGATTACTTAACTGGTGACATCCCAACCTCCGGTTACAGATCCCCTTTATTCATGATGGCGCAGGGAAAATGCTCTTGTTAGCACATGGCTTATACAATCAATGGTACCCTCGATTGGCAGTACATTCATGTTTTTATAATCGGCTAAGGATATTTGGCTGACAATCCAAGATGTCTATGCTCAGATGAAGAATACAGTAAAAAAATATAATTTTATTGAGAAGATTCGAAAGTGCAGACAAGGGGAAAGATTAATAAGCGAATATTATGCAGAACTTAGATATTTAAGTGAAGAATTACAGCTTTATTATAAAACAAAATGTCAAAGTTGCATGTAAGAGCGCAATGAAGAGTTTGAAGAACAAAAAATATTTGATCTTCTGTGGGGTATTTCATCAGAATATAAAGCTGTGAAAAACAACATTCTTAGTAGAGAAGAACTTCATTCCTTAAGCACAGTTTATTCTCTCTTACTTCGGGAAGAAGATCGAAGATATCTAGAGAGGGAAACCAAGATAAGTTCTGACATTGTTGCATTTGTGGGCAAGAATACGCCTAATTTCTCTTCTCGTGGAAGAGGAGGATATGGGCGTGGTAGGAGAAGAAGTCCACTTACTTCAGAAGAAAATGATAAATTTAACTTGTTCTCACTATAGAAAATCACGACATACAAAGAAGACATGCTGGGAATTGGTAGGTAGACCTACTTACTATCATAATAAGACCAATAAAGCCTACTTCAGCAATGATCAAGGTGACAAGCAGACTACAAGGAGCAGTGCAACATCATTGGCTGATATGAAAAAAGAGATTGAGTTACTTAAATCTCGTTTGATTCATTCACAAACTCCATCCACATCCTCTCACGTTGATTCTCAAGCGACCATGACATACCCATTATCATTTATGGCCAAGGGTAATGTATTTATTTCTCCTTCCAGGATATGGATTATTGACTCTGGTGCCACATATCACATGGTCAGTTGGCGAGATTTCTTTGATAATTATGAGTTGATTCAAGATAAAATTAATAATAGATTGGCAGATGGATCACACACTCCCATCGTTGGTACAGGAAGTATTACTACACCATTTGGCATATTAAATAATGTCTTACATGTTCCAACTATTTTAGTCAATTTATTATCAGTTTTTGTCATGACACAATATCTGAAATGTCGTATAACTTTTTTATTCTACTGGACGTGTCTTCAAAGAATTGAGAACAAGGAGGATCTTTGGTCGGGGTAATGTGAAGAGAGGCCTTTATTTCTGCAAGAAAGTCAAAGGAAGAGCAATGCAGTCAACTATAATTACAGAAAAACAGAAAAAAGAGTTACCTTTATGGCATCAGAGATGAGGACATTTACCTCTATCTAAAATTAGGGTGTTATTACCTGAATTTGCTTATTATAATGATTTAAATTTGAACTGTGAAACCTACCAAAAGGCAAAACATCGTCGTGTTCTTTTCTCTGATGTTTGGGGTCCTAGTTATGTTGAGTCTACTTTTGGGTTCACTAATATTTTGTTACTTTCATTGATGATTGTTACTCTCGTGATGTCACTTGGTTATTTTTAATGAAAAATAGTCGGTCTTAGGTTGTTTTCAATTTTTCAAAAATTTTATCATGAAATAAAAACTCAATTTGGTGTTCCAATTTGTATTTTTGTGTAGTGATAATGCTACCCAGTGAATTTTTATCTAGTAATTTTCAACATTTTTATGGCATCTAATGGCATTCTTCTCCAAACATCTCTTGTACTATACCCCTCAACAAAATGGGGTTCTTTGAGCGCAAAAAATAGACATCTTAATTGAAACCACTTGACCCTTTGCTTGCTTCATGGTCGTGTCCCTTTCCATTTTTTGGGGCGATGTGTTCTTTGTGCACTGCTTTATTTGATTAATCGCATGCCCATAATCGTGTTCTTGATAACCCCAGGAGTGTCCTACATCTTTACTGTTTTTTCCTCATCATCAGCTTCCTATTCTCTTCGCACCTCGTGTCTTGGTCCAACATGTTTTGTCCATAATGTTACCTCACCGTCTTAACAAACTTACATCGCCTCCCATCAAATGTGTTTTCTGGTTATGCAATCAATCTCAGAAAGGGTTATCGATGTTTTTCACCCAGAGCTCTCTCACGTTACTTTGCGTCTACCACTTGGATGTCCCATTCTTGAAGAAGTGTTCCTTCTTTGACTCGTCTTAGCTACATTAACTCTTGATCCCATTACCCCGAAGTCCTCTCCCTACTTTTCCTCCTCCTCAGAGTTGACCCTGCTTCGTCATCACAGCCTACCTCCACCTACATTAGTAACACGATTGGAGGACCCCCACGCTATACGCCCCTTTCAAGTCTATATTATCGAAAGGGGGCCCTAGGACGACCCAGCCACTACCATCGAGAGGTTGTAAGTTGCTTGAGGTCCATTTGCAGGACTCCTTCCTCAGGAACACTCCTTTACCGATTCCGGAACCTCAGCTCCCGTGCTGACCTTTCCATTGCTTTTCGAAAAGGTATACGATGGTCTACCGTAACCCTTCTCCTCAACTTTATGTTACTTCAGCCCAGCTATTATCGCAGTCTATCTTCTTTACATTTTTGCATGTCTTTCTTCCTTGTCTTGCAGCCAATCATTCCCAAATCTCCCGGGTGACGCCCTTGTATCCCATCTACAGGTAGTGACAAGTAATGATTGATGAAATGTAAGTCTCTGCGAGTAGTGGTAGCATGTGGGAACTTGTTCCTCTTCCTCCGGGAAGTTTATTGTAGGTAGTTGCAAGTTGGATTTATGCTGATGGTCGAGGTTGGCCACGAGTGGTACTCTTGATCGCTCGAGGCAACGTGGTGGCAAAAGGGTATATAAAGATTTTTGGTTTGATTATGGGACACTTTGCTCACCGGTGGCGAAAGATGACTTCTGAGAATCTTCTCTTTCTATCTATGGCGCTATTCACCATTGGCCCCTTCATCGGTGAGATATTAAGAATGCTTTTCTCCATGGTAGATCTAGAAGAAAGTTTATATGGAGCAACCTAGAATTTGTTGCTGGGGAGTCTTGCGGCCTGCGTTATTTGTCGTCTCACAAGTCCTTTTATGCTCTTAAAACAATCTCCTCGGGCTTAGTTTGGGAGATTAGTCTCTTGTTGTTTAGCAATTTGGTATATTGACAAGAGTAAAGAGCTAACCATACTCTGTCTTTTATCGCCATACAACCCGAAATTTGCATGCTATTTGATTGTGTATGTGAAGCGACATTGTTATCACCGGCGAGGATCACCGAAGGCATAACTCAAATAAAAGCAGCACCTCTGTCTCCATCACTTTTGAAACCAAAGATCTTTGGCAAACTAAGTTATTTCTTGGGAATTGAAGTTGACACACGGTCCAAGGATGGCATTAGTTATCTCAGCGAAGGAAGTATGCTATGACATATCTTGAAGAGAATGGTATGCTAAATGTAAGACCTATTGACACTCCTATGGATCCCAATGTCAAACTTTTAGGATCAAGGAGAGAGTTAGAGTGATCTGGAACGAAGATATAGAAGATTGGTTAGAAGAAATTAAACTACCTGTTGTTACCCATCCAAATATATCAGGAGATTGGTTGGAAAACTTAAATTATCTCACCTACGACACCGTCCGAGATATTTCTTTTGTTGAGTGTAATTAGTCAATTTCTAAATTCTCACCTTGTGAAGACGACATTGAGATGTAGTGGTTCGAATCTCCCAAAGATATATTAAAGAGAGCACGGAAAAGGACTTATCTATGAAGAGTAAGAGACACTCCATTGTTGGATTACTCGAATGTAGATTGGGCAAGTTCACCTTACGATAGGAGATCTACTTCGAGGTATTGTGTGTATTTATTGGAGGTAATCTAGTATCTGGAAGAGTAAGAAACAAAATGTGGTTGCAAGATCAAGTCTTGAAGAGAATATCGAGCTATGGTTGGAGCCAACTTGTGAACTCATTTGGTTAAAAACAATTACTTAAAGAACTTGATTTGGAGATATTATACAAATGACACTCATTTGTGATAACCAATTGCATTGCATATATCGCTTCTAATTCAGTCTTTCATGAGAGGACCAAACATATTGAAAAAAAATTTCAAGAGGAATCTTCAATCTTCTTCATGTTCGTTAAGAAGATCAATTGACAGATATTCTTACAAAAGCAGTTGTTGTTAATGGGTTAAAGAAATCTCTTGTCAAGTTGGGTGTTTCAAGTCTTCAAGACCTTGTAAATTGGTGTTGATGATCGAAGGTTGATGCTCATGATGCAACTTTGACAAATCGCCAAGATTCCCAAGTCACCCGAGTATTGATGTCAAACTTCAAATATAGCAATCAAGAGAGCGGAAGCAAACCAAACACAAGGCAAAAGTTGTACGACTAACAACATAATTTATTCACGAGTGAGTGGGGTATTTATAGAGATTACATATGTTCATGGATATTAAGAAAAAACAAAAGAAAGCAAGAAAGTCAGCCTTGAAGGCTGGCTGCTGTGCACAGGACTGCACAGCAGTCCAACGACTAGTTGACTGGTCCCCCAGGCCCTAGTAGCTTGGGCCAATCCAGCCTCAAGCACGGGCCCTAGTGGCCCGTACCTATTACAATTAACACCCCTCTCAAACTTACAGAGTATATACCGAAAGTTTGTCCAACAAAAATTGAAAACAAGTGGCCGAGAGAGATTTAGTGAAGAAATCTACTAGTTGCATCTCAGATGTGACATAACACAATGTGATCTTGTTCAAACATTCTTCACAAACAAAATGGCAATCCATCTCGATGTGCTTCGTCCTTTCATAGAAGGTGTTGTTGGAGGCAATCTACATGGCGCTTTTGTTGTCACAATACATGATGGCATGATGTTGCAAAGTAACTCCCATATCACCTAGAATAATTGTAATCCAAGAAATCTCCATAGCAGCAGTAGTCATGGCTCGATATTCAGCTTCATTGGATGAGAGCAATACTTTCTGTTGCTTCTTACACTTCTAGGAGATAAGTGATTCACCTAGAAAAACACAAAAACCAGTCGTAGAGTGTCTGTCGTTGACATCTCCACCCCAATCAATATTCGTATATATAGATAAATCAAAAGATGAAGAGGAAGTTAAGAGAACCCCCTTATTAGAAGTATTTCTAACATATCGAATGATGCATAAAACAACACTCATATGAACATAAGTTGGTGCCTGTTGAAATTGACTCGTTGTATGAACTGCATGAGAAATATATGGTCTGGTAATAGTGAGATAGGTAAGAGCACCTATGAGTTGTCGGTACGAGGTGGGATCAGCTAATTTTTCACCATCAGTGGATCTTAACTTGGTACCTAGAACTTCTGATGTATCTACTATTTTGTTATTTGTGAGACCAGACCTTTCAATCATATCATTTGCAAATTTTGTCTAAGACATAAAATACCCACAATTGTTTTTAGTAATTTCAATCAGTGTTGTCTGACGCGTATCGTATCGTGTATCGCTGGGCTCCACGATACGGGCGTATCGTATCGTATCGTATCATACTTTAATATTAAAATAATGTAAAAATTAATTAAAATCAATAAAAATTAGTAAAAAATAAAAAAAAAAATCAGAAAAAATCAAGAAAAATCTGATAATTGCTTTAAATTCATATAATGTAAGTTTAGTACAGATTGAGCATTCAACATTGAACAATTGCATCCAAATTTACATATTTTGAATCCAAAAAATAAAATACAGACATAGTTTACAGTACACTACAGTTATATATAATGTTACATTTTACAAATTGTAATCAGGATCATCAACTAAATAATCTTCATCTTCTCCTTGTTGCAGATCCTCATCATCATCATCAGCCACGCCCACACCTTCTTCTTCAAAATCAATTTTTTCATCTCCATAATGTTGTTGCGCTCCTTCCAAATTAATCCAGGCAACGTCTTCTTCCGTTAGGAGGGCATTTTCTTCAGTGTCTTCCATAACCCAATCTTCTAATATATCAAAATTATCCAAACTTATTGGATCGAACTGACTTTCTTCTCTATTTACTTTTTTTAATTGCCTACGACACAAACAAAGATAAACAATTAGTAAATAATATTAACAATTGAAAACTGAAGTTGTGAAAAGGTGGTTAGTGGTGGAATTTCAAGGTTGAAACACCACCTAGCAGGAACCAGGAAAGAAGTTGCTCCATGCACAGGCAGAGTTAGAAGTTTGCCAGAATGTATTAAATGGCAATGCCTGCAGATGATTGAGAACATACAAGAACGGAGACAACAAAAGGATAATTTTCAGATGTATGAAGAAGCTGATGATGCTACTGCCACTGGATTTGGATTCACTGATAGTTTACCTTCAGATACTCGAACAGAGATTGGTAGTAGCAGTTCACGAGCACCTACTAGAAGAAAGAGGGTTGCAGCTGAAGACTTTGGAGGTAGCAGAAGAGGAAGTTCAGGAAGGAGTAGAGGAAGAGCTTCTTCTTCTAGCATACATTCGTTCTTTCCTCCTTCCACTACACCTGGTGCTCAACCAGGAATTCGTGCTGCTATAGCTTCAGAACAACTGCATGATCAGGCAGACCTTGCAGTGGGAAGATGGTTTTATGATGCATGCATTCCATTTAATGCAGCAAACAGTTTTCATTTTCAAGCAATGGCAGATGCAATTGCAAACATTGATCTAGGATATAAGATGACCTCTTATCAGAAGTTGAGAGGGAAGATATTAGATCAGACCGTAATTGAAGTACAATAATACTGTTCGACTTTGAGACAGTCGTGGAAGGAAACAGGATGCACTATTATGACAGATGGATGGACCGATAGGCGAGGAAGGACATTGCTAAACTTTCTTGTATATTGTCCTAAAGAACTCATGTTTTTGAGATCTCTAGACATGTCAGAGGAGAGGCACACAGCAGAGATCCTACGAGAAGAATTTGATAAGATTATACAGGAGGTTGGGCTACAGAATGTGGTCCAATTGATTACAGATAATGCAGCTAACTACAATGCCTAAAAAATAATTAAGAAGGCCTAAGTCTTTCATGTCAAATTCTTGATGAAGATTACGTTTAACCTCTATAATACCTTTAGCTTGATGATAAAGCTTGGGTTCTTTAACTTGATGAAGAGTTGCAATCAAGTTTTTGCATTGGGGTTCAAAAGGTTCATAGGAAACAAAACGTTGGGGAGGTTTTGATACCCTAGGTTCTAGACATGTATCATCAGCCATCAGGTTCTCTAAGACGTCGTGTATAATGTAAAGGAAAGGGTTCAACAATGGATTGGGAATCAACAGTTGTATTCGGAACATCACTATTCTCAAAAGAATTATCCTGATCATCTATTGAGTCACAATCATCGTCTTCTTCTAGATCAAAGAAATCTTGAGATATGGAAGATTCAGAATTTTCTAAGGATTTAGACTTTTAGGCATCATTCTCAAAAAAAATTACATCCTTAGAAACATATAATTTGTCTTCAATAGGATCAAAACATCTATAACCCTTCTTGTCTATGCCATAACCAAGAAATACGCATTCAATAGCTCTAGAAGACAGTTTATCATTTTTATCTGTATACACAAAACATCTACATCCAAAAACTCTAAGTCTTTCATAATATGGAGAAATATTATATAACTTTTCAAAAGGTGAAATATTTTCAAGATTGGATGAAGGCATTCTATTTATAAGATAAACTGCAGTAAGAGTAGCTTCTGCCCATAAAAATTTAGGAACCTTACTGGCAATTAACATTATTCGACATGTTTCTATAATATGTCTATGTTTCCTTTCAGCCAAGCCATTTTGTTGAGGAGTTTTAGTGCATGACTTTTGATGAAAAATCCCATTGAATAAATTTTTGGAATTCATTTGACATGTATTCTCCTCCTGAATCCGATCTAAAGATCTTAATGGTGGCTCCAAATTTATTTTTGATCATGTTGCAAAAGATTACAAATTTTTCAAACACTTCTGATTTATGTTTCAACTTTCAAGAGATATATTTAGGTAAAGCGAGTAAAGTCATCTACAAATATCACATAGTATTAAACACATCCCTTAGAAACAACGGGCACAGGGCCCCAAACATTCGAATGTATTAAATCAAAGCTTTGTTCGGTACATAGTTTCTTTCTCCAAAAGGGAGATGATGCATTTTCCTAAGAATACACTCTTTACATTCAAACTTTTGTTCTCTAATTTTTTTCATCAAGGGAACATTACATAACTTTTGTAAATCCAAATGCCAAAGTCTTTTATGCCAAAGAGTGGCATCTTGGGCTACGTTACAAGACTCAAAATTTGGCATAACAAGATAATCCATTTTTTATAGCTCACTTTCTCTATGGCCTTGACCAATCACCTTCCTCGATAGGTGATCTTGCACCACACAATGTTTGGATGAGAAAGTGACTATACAATTATTATCACAGATTTGAGCAACCGAAAGTAAGTTCAAGTTAAGTTTAGGTATAAAGCTTACATTTTGGATTTTAAACTTTTCTTTTTCAAAATTTCCTATTTTCTTAATTTGAAGTTTTGTACTATCGGCTGTAAACACATGTTTTCCAATGGTTTCACGAGATTCAATCAAGAAATTTTCACTATGTGTCATATGAAAAGATGCACCCAAATCTAAAAACCAAGACATACCGTAAGAGGTGGAATGAGCATTCCCGGAGATGCTTGTTTTTTCCTTGAACATTTCTTATATGTATGCCTTAATATTGTTAGGCAAGACTCTTTCTTTTTCTTCCACGGCTCCAACATTTTCAAACTTTTTTCGGAAGAGAGGACAAGTGGTTTTGATATGCCCATTTTACTTGCAATAGTGACAAATGGTATCCTTGTTAGGCCACGACTCCAACATTTCCAAACTTTTCTTTATCAAAGCTCCTTAGTTTGGTCCATGATTCTGAAAACTCATTGTGATAGTCTCTAATGCTTAAATTTTCTTGTTTAAGCATTATCATTCTTTCCATCAAATCAATTTGAAAAACAAAATCTATCTTGAGAATGGAGTTTCTTTAAATATTTCGAAGTTTCAAATGCATTTTCGAAAGCACTAATTCTATTTCTAAGTTTGTCATCAACATTTTGGCAAATAATCCACGTAATTTTTGCATTCATTTATACTTTTAAGTCTTGCTTATATTTTTCATGAGCTTTAATAATCTCATCATCGTTCAAACCTTCAATATTCAAAATCGGTTTTTATGGTTTCATCAATGTAATCCCAAAAATCTTTTGACAAAAAATATTTTTTCATGATCCTAACCCAACTTTGATAACATTTTAGGTCAAGAATACATCTAAACATCTCATTTTTGCTTTCCATTTTATGCAAAATCAAAAGATTTGGACTAACCTCAAGTTTGATATGTTTTCTCAAAATTTGCATCCGTGGCACACTTCCTGATGCACTCGATTTCTTCAATTCGAGGCTCTGATACCATGTAAATTGGTGTTGATGATCGAAGGTTGATGCTCATAATGCAACTTCGATAAATTGCCAAGATTCAGGTGTCAAACTTCAAATATAGCAATCAAGAGAGCATAAGCAAACCAAACACAAGGCAAAAGTTGTACGATGACAACATAATTTATTCATGAGTGGGGTATTTATAGAGATTACATATGTTCATGGATATTAAGAAAAAACAAAAGAAAGCAAGAAAGCCAGCCTTAAGGCTGATTGCTGTGCACAGGACTGCACAGCAGTCACTAGTGGCCTGGGCTAGTCGAGCCTTAGTGGCACGTACCTATTACAATTAACAGACCCAACTTGAGGGGGCATGTTGGAGAGCAAGTCAAATTATGTGTTCCACGTCTTATATTTCCTTGTATTTGAGTTTATGTGTTTAAGTTAGGTTGGATCCCAATGGATCAGAATTAGCATTATCTGATTCATTGGAGTCGGGTCTGATTAGCATTACTAATCAAGGGTTTTTTAGTCTTTTAAGTTAGAAGTCTTCTATATAAAACCCTAAGTGAGTCATTAGGTCTATAATCAAGAATTAGAATGATTGAGATAGGAGGTGGCAGTCCCATGGGCGCCGACCCATTCAGTTTCCCTGTGCTTTGCTTATTTCAACTATGTCACATGGGTGCTGGTGTGAGATACGGCAAATTTCAAAAATTTTGGGTGCAGCGACACGGCTAGGGTACATAATATTATATATTATATATAATATTCAAGCTACATAAATCAATCATAATACAACTAGTATTTGCTAATTTTGGGTGCATGTAGGTATCAATTAGCAAGTTCCCTCATAATGATCTGAAACTTACAGTGATTTTACGAGCTTCAAATTATCCAAGTTATGGATTCAAAGAGTTTCAAGATCTTTTGTAGGATATAACATATACTAGTATTTGTGCTAGGATCCACTAGTAACGTCATACTCTTCTGTTCTATTGATCTGGCAATGTTCCTGGTCTTTAAATGTGTTTGGTGACAGATATTATTCTGTGCAAAGGCATACAGTATGGAGTCCAATTGTTCGCACCCAAAATCATTCAAGCAGCTTTATATTGCATAAAGCTATAATAGTAAGTACACAACTTTATATTAAAGCAAAACATATAAATGGTAAAAAACTACTAATTTCATCATAATACACAAATCAATCTTCATTATCCAGACCCATTTATCCATGAGCTACAAAAAAAATTGCAAAATTTTTTTTTTTTGGGCATGCCACACCGACACGGTGTCGGTGTCGCACCAGTGTCGAGGTCGACACTCCACCCCTTAGAAGTGTCTGTGTGACTTAGTATTTCAGTCTCTTGATTAATCAACTTCACAAAGAATCGACACATCCAAGATCTGGATCCATTCTAGACTTTGGATCAGTTTAAGAGGTGTCTTAATTATGTATTAGAAGTATTGTAATTAGGATAATTTCATCTTTAAAGTTATAAAAGACTTTATAGCAATTAGTTTTGTAACCCTAAGTAAGAGATTAATAAAAAGAGAGAGGAAGCTGCAGGAGGAGTCTTATTGAATCTGTCTCCAAGAGCCACGTATGGCTGTGTAATCATCTGTCAATCAATGAACAGTATGTTTATATACTTTCTCAACATAAAAACCATGTGGAGGCTTTTTTCTCTAAAATGTTCCATAAGACATCTCAATAGGTTGAATCCATGAATAGTTTTTAAGCTACGCACTAATCATGTTAATGCCATTTTCACCTTCAACTCTTATCCTTGTTATGCGACAGTTTGGGAAGACAAGCATCTAGTGTACTCGGTTCAAATACTAAAATTTTTAAAAAGCAAAGGATGGATACACAGAAGTTTATGCATGAAAACTGCTACACAAGGTAGAGCTTTGTAGGATACATTTGGTATTTGCCTTTCTAGACAGAATATTAATTTCCTCTCTAGTCATCTTTTTGCAAACCAATTCAGTTTAAGAGTACTCGTGTAGCTTGCACTGTGCATAGATTTTGTCTAACATTTATGAAGGTATTATAATGCATGCTTATAAACTTCAGCCTCTACTAATCATTTCAAGCAAATAAAGGAACGTTCATGAAAGAAAACAGTTTCATAAGGAAAATTTTGATTAGAGGTATGCAGTTAAACAATCAACTTATTAACAGATCATTGATATTTAAGGATCAAGATAACAATGAAAACACCATGGAGGATAGCATCAACCATAATTTTCTACTAACCACAATTGCGTTAGACAATTCCGCATGAGCATTGTCAAGATTCACAGCCATTTTAGCAACTCGATGGGAAAGCACTTTTTTACGAGTTACCCAATCTGCATTCCTCCAAATGCTCTTTGGAATCTCACTTAGACCAAATCCCAAAAGAAAAGCACCAGTGACAAGCCCAAAGGTATTGGAACATGCCATAGCCAAGCCAACAATCCCTCCACTCCTGCACTTAAGACGAACCAAACATGAAGATAAAGCAACAGCAATTGAATGATGTAAGAATAACAACAGCTCCAAGATGGTAGCATAAAGCATACACGACAAAGCAATAGGCATAACATCCAAATACTGTTTCACCATCGGTAACAGGTTCAAGCATGATAAACCCTCACGAATAGGCAAACTGGTTCCTGTAACTGGTCCCTTATACATGGTTTTACAGCATGCATGAATTGCTGATTTGGGACACGATGACTAACACCATAGGCTATGATATCAAATTTCGCTACAATCCCAGATATCAAATTTCATCACAATCCCAAATTGCAGTCAGACCCAACCAAGCCAGAAACATAGTTTAGTTGGGCTCAATTTTGACAAACGGATCATGCACTAACACCCAAATGCCATTATTAGAATTTATATGAAAAGACAATGGTCCACATGATAAAAGGCATGTATAAAAGGAGTTGGATGTGTTAGAATAGACATTATTAAGTTTGGTTGTTATGTTAAATTGGTTTTAAAGGTCCTTTAAATAGGAGTCACTTATTAGGGGCATTGTAGTCTTTTCTTTTATGTACGGTAATGTATATAACCTTAGTGGTTAGCTTACCACACTACGAAGAAAAAAAAGAGAAGGCAGCCGACTGCACCGAGAGTGGTTGAGCCGATTTTCTCCATTGTGTGTTTGATCTATGTGGCATCATCATTTCTTCTTGTTTGTCATTTATTCAACATGGTATCAGAGAAGTATCCCATGTTTTAGGCCATGGAAAGCGTACGTGTTCAAAAATCTTTCTTCCCTAGGGTTAGGGTTTGTGTACAAATCCTAATCATTGAAGAATCAGGTGAAAATCTCCCACAACACTGCTATATTCATTAGGAATCAAAAAATTGATCAGCATTCACTGCAAGGTGACACACGATACATATCCCAAAGTGGCAGATAGTGCACACGTATCTCGAGGCAATCGGTGAAAACCCTAAAACAGGCGTATGGCTGAAAAAGGTGAGTTTTCTAGTAGTCATATGCCGAGTTTGCATTTAGTGCTACGAACTCTACTCGTTGTCTTCTTTTACTTCTTGGATTATTGATTCAGGAGCTACATATCGTATGGTTGGTAATAGATATATATATTCAATTCTTATGAATGTATGAGAGTGGGCAGAAGTGTAAAACTTGCAGGTGATTCTCATATTCACATCCAAGGCAAAGGGAAAGTGAAGACAACAATTAGCAACCTCCATTCAGTCTTATGTCTCCCTAAATTCCCTACCAATATTTTATTTGTCCATGCTATTACTAAAGAATTAAATTTACTTACATTTGATGAGAATGGTTGTTTATTTCAAGCTCGAAGGACAGGAATGATCCTTGGACATGGTAGAGCAAAAGGTGGACTATATATAATTGGATGAAATTTTGTCAAAGTGATAGCTAACAAAGGGATCATGGATGCAAGTATCAAGGAAATCATAATATGGCATCAAAGATTTGGTCATCTTCCTGTGTCAAAACTAAAGGTAGTGGTTCCTTATTTGAGTTTAGATGTTGGTAATTTGTCTCTTAGTGTGACACTTATGTTAAAATGTAATAGGACTGGGTCAATAGGGCCCACAAGTATGTATTTGTAATCAGGTCCCAATGAACCCAAGACATCCAAACTAGGGCCACCTAGGCCACCAGGAGTCCAACAGCTAGTAAAATAGTTATTGAGCCTTCAGCAACCAGCAGCACAACTGTTGGCTTTCATTATTTTCTTTATATAAATTCCTCATGTATTCAATAACAGTAAGCCCGAATGCAGTAAGACTTCGTCCATGTAAGGGATCACTCTTGCATTGCCGGTCCCAAGCCCGGATAAAGGAGGAGGGTTGTGTTAGGCTTCCGACAACCAACGTAAAACTTCATCGGATTTCTACAATATGGATTACAAAAATTATGAGCATTGCTTTAGGGCGTCCCCGCCTAGCGACGTGCTGCAGAGCCCGAATGCAGTAAGAAGTAAGCAAGGGCCACTACATTTTCGCCCGAATGTAGTGAATCAATTGCAGAGAGGGTTCCCACATCATGGACGGGTGTGGGTAAAGAAGTTAGTCCCGCTACATTGCCGCCCGAATGTAGTGAAAAATTTTCAGAGAGGGTCTCCGCATTTTGATTATGGACGGATGCGGGGGGTAAGGAAGCTAGTCCTAGAAATAAGATTCGTATTGGTTCTTGGAATATCGGAACATTATCGGGTAAGCTAATGGAGGTGGTAGATACTATGATTCGGAGAAAGATTCACATTCTATGTTTACAAGAGACAAAATGGGTTGGAGAAAAAGCAAAGGAGATAGAGGATACAGGTTTTAAATTATGGTACTCAGGTAAAGAAAAGGCCCGAAACGAAGTTGGTATTATCATAAATAAAGATTTAAAGGAGAGTGTAGTAGACATACAACGATATGGTGACCGAATCATGACATTGAAATTAGTGTTAGGAATAGAGGTTTTGAATATAGTTTGTGCTTACGCACCCCAAATAGGACTAGAAGATAGTATAAAGACAGTTTTTTGGGAAGAGTTAGATAAGGTGTTTCAAAAGATTCCACAAAGGGAGATGATTTGTTTAGGAGGAGATTTAAGTGGACATGTCGGTAAAGAGGCATTAGGATATCAAGGGATTCATGGAAACTTTGGTTATGGGGATATAAACGAGGAAGGTAGGGAGATTTTAAATTTTGCTATGTCATTTGATCTCTTTATAGTCAATACAATCTTCAAAAAACGAGATGAACATTTAATTACTTATAAGAGTGGCTTATCACAAACACAAATTGATTACTTTATTTGTAGAAAAAAAGATAGAGCGTGTTGTAAAGATTGTAAGGTAATTCCAGGAGAAAGCTTAACCACCCAACATCGACTTTTAGTTATGGATTTACAAATAAAAAAATGGACAAAGAAGAAAAGAGTGCATCGAGCTATTCGGACTAAATGGTGGAACCTCAAAAGCGAGAAAGAAGATATATTTAAACAAAAAGTCCTTCAAGGAGATGTTTGGAATTATGTTGGCACACCCTCTGATATGTGGAACAATATGGCTATACATATTAGGAAAGTGGCGAAGATGTGTTAGGGGTATCTAAGGGAGGTGTACCGGCACAAAAAGAAGCTTGGTGGTGGAGTGAAGTAGTACAAAACAAAATCAAGGCAAAGAGGGCATGTTACAAATTACATTATGCTAAGAAAACTAGTGAAACTTTAGAAGCTTATAAGAAAGCAAAGAAGGAAGCAAAAAAGGCCGTTAGTGAAGCAAAAGCTAAGATTTGGGAGGACTTATATAAAAAACTAAACTCAAAAGAGGGTGAAAGAGATATTTTTAGGATAGCTAGGGCTAGAGATAAGAAAACTAAAGATCTTAATTATGTTAGATGCATAAAAGACGAGGATGAAAAAATTCTAGTGGCAAATGATGATATAAGAAATAGATGGAAAAACTATTTTTATAATCTTTTTAATGAAAATAAAGATGTTAGTATTAGTTTAGGAGATTTAGCCAAGTCAGAAAAGTATATAAACCACAATTTCTACCGACGTATTCAAAAGAATGAAGTCAAAGAGGCTCTTAAACATATGAAGAGTGGTAAATCGGTAGGACCAGATAATATTCCTATAGAAGTTTGGAAAATACTAGGAGAAATAGGAATCACTTGGCTCATAAGACTATTTAATGAAATATGGAAAAACCAAAAGATGCCCGAGGAATGGAGAGCAAGTACACTTATATCCGTATATAAGAACAAGGGAGACATTCAAAATTGTGCGAATTATCGAGGTATCAAGTTAATGAGTCATACTATGAAATTATGGGAAAGAATTATCGAATGTAGGTTAAGACAAGTATCAAGTACAACAGAGAACCAATTTGGATTTATGCCAGGTAGATCTACTATTGAAGCGATTCACCTTTTGAGACGTCTTATGGAACATTTTAGAGCAAAAAAGAAAGACCTTCACATGATATTTATTGATCTAGAAAAAGCTTATGATAGGGTACCGAGGGAGGTTCTTTGGAGAACTTTGGAAAAAAGAGGTATCCCATTGACATATATTAACCTTATAAGAGACATGTATGATGGTGCAAAAACATGTGTGAGGACTCATGAAGGAACGACAGACTTCTTTGAAGTTAATATTGGGTTACATCAAGGATCAACTTTAAGTCCATACTTATTTATAATGGTGATTGATGAGTTAACAAAACATATTCAAGATGAAGTACCTTGGTGTATGTTATTTGCAGATGACATTGTATTAGTGGAGGAGTCTAAGAAAAAGTTAATAGAAAATTGGAACTATGGAGAGAAACATTAGAAAACAAAGGCCTCCGACTTAGTAGAACAAAGACAGAATATATGGAATGTAAGTTTGATCATTTGGCTACTTCAGAGGACGTAGAAATTAAAATTGGCACACATTGCATTCCCCAAAAGGAAAGTTTTAAATACCTAGGGTCAATTTTTCAAAGTGATGGAAGAATTGATGGAGATGTTACACATAGAATTAATGCTGGTTGATTAAAATGGAGAGGAGCATCAGGTATTCTTTGGGATAAGAAGATACCATTAAAATTAAAAGGTAAATATTATAGAGCAGCAGTTAGGCCTGCCATGTTTTATGGTTCTGAGTGTTGGGCAGTTAATCATCAACATGTACAAAAGATGTCTGTGACAGAAATGAAGATGTTGAGATGGATGAGTGGTCATACAAGAAAAGACCGTATACATAATGAGGTTATTAGAAACAAATTAGGAGTGGCACCAATAGAGGATAAAATGAGAGAACATCGTTTAAGATGGTTTGGACATATAGAAAGAAGATCAAAAGAAGAACCTGTAAGGAGGTTAGAAAAACTAAATTTGGAAAGTATTAAAAGAGGTAGAGGACGACCACAAAAGTGTTGGAAAGAAACAATAAAGAATGATCTAGCTTATTGGGAGTTAACTGCTAACATGGCACACGATAGAGATCTGTGGAAACAAAGAATCCATGTAGCCGACCCCGTCTAGTATGGGAAAAGGCTTAGTTGTTGTTGTTGTTTGTATTCAATAACAGTAAGCCCTTTGTGGTTGCTTTGTTTATAGATTTGATATTCAATAAAAGAAATACAAAAACCTTACCTGTTTTTAACATGATCTTGATAACTTTAAGGTTGTTTTTTTCATGAGATTAAGATACAGGAACCTTACCTTGTTTGTTAGAGTCGATGTGAGTTGTGCTTTAGACCCTCTAGTGGTGTTTGCCTAAGCCAGTGAGGTATGGTGTTTGGCGGTCCAAGTGACGGTGTTGGTGTGTCGGCCAACATCGACGATGGGCGATGGGTAGATGGCAGAGTGTGTAGTTGGAGTTGAGGCTATGGTGGGTGATGGCTTGATGGGTGGTTGGAGCGATGGATGGAATGCAGTTGAATAGGGTTGTGATGGGGTCTGCGGTCGTTGAATTTCACTTGTTTGGTGTTTATGACGGTCATGCTTGCTCTCATGTAGAATTGTCGTGCAAGGATTGGTTGCATACTTTGGTCACAGAAGAACTCAAGGGTCGTCGTGATGCACTTCATACACTCACACATAAATAGGGGGAGAACAAAAGATAGGGAAAGAAGAAGAGAGGAGAAGGAAGAGAGAGGGCACGAGGATTGTGGCGATGGTGGTTGTTGAGGATTGTGGTAATGGATGACTCTACCACAAAGAGAGGGCATGAGGAGGGGGGGCTTCGGTCATGTGCAGACGGGGCATTTATATATAGTCGAGTCCTGGACCGAGTTTGATAAATCTGACCCAATCCGTTCCACTTGACCCACATGCTTGTTGATTGTTTGATTATGGTTGTATCAGATCCAAACCCGGAGCTATGTTTGGATCTGATTTGATCTTGCTTGGTATTCAGATTTAAATCCATCCATGTATGCTCCTTCCAACTTGTTTGTTTTTAATATTGATTATATCAACTGTTTGTTGGCATGTTTAGAGGAACAATGTGTTGCAACATTTGAATGATTTCAATCTTGACTATTGATTATATCAAAAATGTATTTGTTGGAAAACAATAAGTTGTATCTTCTTAAATAATTGAGATACATGTTGATGGCCTTTTATTAACCTTTTATTAGAAATCAATTAATGTTTGAAGATCACTTATTGTTATTTGAGAATTAAAACTTGGTTGTTAAATGAATTGAAAAAATATTTGTTGATAATAAGTTGCATCTACTTATTAAGGTGCATGCATCAGGTCACTAAGATCCATGTTATTGGCCTTTTATTGAAGACCTTTGTAATTAAAGTGCTTCATGTTGGTGGCCTTTTATTGGAAATTAATTGATATTTGAAGATGCACTTATTTTTATTTAAGGATTTGTGATCTTAATGACCTTAAGGTTGCTTTTTTCATCAGATTATGATCTTTGTTTGTTGGCCTTTTGTTGGAGATCTTTATCATTAAGATGATTCATGTTGTTGGTATTTTGGTTGGAGAGTAATCAATATTGAAAAAGCACTTTAGTTATCTTGTTTAGCTTGTATTTGATAAAATTGGTTTAAGAGAATTGTGAGACAAACCTTGTGAGACTTTTTGAAAAGCATGAAGTTGATTCCTTTAACTTGTTTTAATCATCTTAATGAATTGTCTTATTTTTGAAATCATAGAATCACTTTTCAGTTTAAAGGATATTTAAGGGCCTTAGGAATTGTATGTATAAAGGTTTTGAGCTTTGCCTTAAAAAAACTTGCTTAGGTTCGAGTTTATCCTTAAAACGCGGATTTGAACTTAGTCTTAAAGCTTGTTTAAATTGGTTTGTTTTGATCTTAACCTTAAAAAGCTTGTTTGACTATGTTTTGAGTTTTACCTTAAAAATCTTGTTTGATATACCAAGGTTCCCTTATAATATCATAAGTTTATAGTGATTTACGAACCTATTTGTTATAATAGACAATCTTATTTCGATGATATCAATGTTTTCTATCAAATGACTTTCTTAAATTAGAGTAAATCAACTTCATGAACTTATTTGACTCATTTTTAGTTTATCTTCTTGATTAGATATCATAGATTGTCTTGTTAATTTTAGAAATTGAGTGAATGTATGTATTGATATTCATTGGTCTTGATGTAGGATAAAAAAAACAAATTGGTACTTTGATTATGAAAAGATGTTACGAAGAAAGTTGTGCCCTCTCATATTCACATTTTTGTTGTTAGAAAAGCTTTCGGTATACACACCATAAGTTTGAAGAGGGTGTTAAAATATAATAGGATAGGACCCATAAGTATGTATTTGTAATTTGGTCCCGACGAACCCAGGCCATCTAGGCTACGGCCACCCAAACTTTTTCTCTCTATATAAACACCTCATGTATTCAATAACAGTAAGCCCTTTATGGTTGCTTTGTATATAGATTTGATATTCAATAAAAGAGATACATGAACCTTACTTGTTTCTAACATACTTATGGGCCCTATGGCGCTGATACCAAAGAAAGCGCTAGTTCGAAGTTTCATGCAGATGGATGACGAAGTCTCCAGTGAGTTTGTGAATATTACGTCATGCCGTTGCGAGAATGCAACTTCGCATCGTGATGTCATCGGCTCCACGACGTCAGTGGTGACCGTCGAAGAGATCGTCATCGCCAAATGCGGCGATTCAATGGTTGTGTTGTGCCTGAACAGCACCGCGATCCCTCTTTCTTCGAACCAGAAGCTGGAGCTGCCAAATGAGCATGTCTGGATCCAAGCCGCTAGCAGGCGAGTCATTTTTTTTGGGATTACCCACACGTTCTCGGTGTCCTCACCATGTTTCGCGCTATTGGGGACAATTACTTGAAATCGTTAGTGACATGCATACCGGAGGTAATAATGACAAAGAGAGGGGAGTTGAAAGAGGGAGGAAGGCGATGGAGTGCAGCCAAAGAGAGGCAAGCGGTGTTAGAGGGTTGATGATCAAGGCAGTGATGATGGTGGGTGGGGATTGGATGAAGCAATGGACCATAACGAACAAGGTGGTGATAGCGAGGTTCTAACTGCGATGGGGTTATACCACGACGAATGACGATTATTGGAGGTGATGCTTGGACTGGTTGATTGTTGGGGTGATAGTGGTTGGTCGTCGTGAATCTCGTGATGCACTTCATACACTTACAGGGGAAAAGGGGGAGAAAGAGAGGAGGTTATCATTCAGGATGGTGGTCATTCAGGATTGTGGCAACGGATGACTCTACCACTGAGAGAGGGCGTGAGAAGGAGAGAGAGAGAGGGGGGGGGATTTGATGACGAGGCATTTGTATACAGTCGGGTCCTGGTCTGGGTCTGACGGATCAAACCTAATATGTTCTACTTAAAAAACATGAAGTTGATTCCTCTGACTTGTTTTAATCAAGATAGAGGAACCTTGCATGTTTCTAACAACTTTTAAGAATGCTACGCATCGTAAGGCTAGCTTTCCTAATAGTGAGTCCACAAAAATAAACTCATTTGGGCTTGTTCACTCGGATGTATGGGGTCCAGATCTCGTAGTTATTATGTCTTGCTATAGATACTTTGTTACTTTTGTGGATGATTGTATAAGATTTACAATGGTTTACTCAATGAAAAATAAAGTGAAGTTTCTATTATATTTCACAAGTTTGTGACAAAAAAAAAAAAACTAAGTTTCAGTGCTTTCTTAAGTGTAAATAATGGTGGAGAATTCATTAGAACTCCCTTGAAATATTATTTCAAAAATCATTGCAGTATCCATCACACTACATGTGCGTACACACCTTAGCAAAATGGCGTGGTAGAGAGGAAAAATTGCCACATTTTAGAAATAGCTAAAGACTTGCTAATCGGAAGTAGTGCTCCTAAAGTTTTTTTTGGAGAGATGCAGTTCTTATGGCTATCTACCTTATAAACAAAACTCCTTAATCTGTACTAAAGGGAGAACTCCACTTAAAATTCTGATACCCGATAAGACACTCTTAAATATCCCTCTCAAAATATTTGGGTGTATATGTTATGTTCATGATCACTCCAAACATAGAGATAAACTGGATTCAAAAGCCATAAGGTGTATCTTTCTTTGATATTCCTCTACACAAAAAAAGGTATGTCTGTTATGACCCCAGCAAGAGGAGAATGGATGTAACCTTTTTTTGAAGAATCCACTTACTATAAGGGAGAGAAACCGCGCAAAGAGAATCTTTGTCATGCCTATCAGTCATGGGTTAGAAGAATAAAGTGAGATTCAATCACAACAAAAAGAGTTCACCAGATACTCATAATAAGCGGGAATTGCAAGTGTATCGCAGAAGACACAAAGAACATCTAAGAGAGATCGTGCAACCTACAATGCCCCAAGAAGAGGATCTCCCATCCGATCTGCAGTTGAGTGATTTTGTATCAGAATACCCATTGCATCTAGAAAACGGAAGAGATATTGCACATATCCTATATCTCAATACATCTTTTACCATGACACCTCAAAAAAATTTAAGATGTTTGCTCTTAATTCTGTTCTTATTCAGGTACCAAGGAACTATAAAGAAGCCAAAGACTCGAAACACTGGCAAGAAGTCATGGAAACCGAAATTCAAGCCTTGGAGAAAAAACAACATGTGGGATATTGTGAAGCTACCTCTCGAAAGAAAACCAGTGGAATGCAAGTGGGTCTATACGATCGAGTATAGAGCTGATGGTAGTATTGAGAGATATTGGTTGTGAAAGAGGTTACAGTTAATCCTATGGCTTAGACTATCCAAAGACTTTTACACCAGTTACAAAAATGACTACCATCAGGGTCATTATTAGTATAGTCGCTAATAAGGGTGGAAACTTTGATAATTGGATGTTAAATATATGAATGAATAAATTCACATGAATTTACCGCCGGGCTCTTGTGATGGATATATTAATAGTAGGGTTTGCAAACTCAAAAAGGCAATATATGCTCTGAAACAATCTCCCATAGCAATGATATTTGCATCCTGTTTGTCTATATAGATGGCATCATCATCATAGGAGATAATGATAATGAAATATGTGAGTTAAAAGGCCAGCTACTTAACTTGTTTGATATGAAAGATCTAGGACCTCTCTATTATTTTCTAGGAATTAAAGTAATGAGAAACTCAATGGGCATATTCTTAAATCAAAGGAAATATACCTTGGATCTACTCAAAGACACTCACATGTTAGTGTGTAAACAAGCAAGTGTGCCCATGGATAGCACCTCAAAGGTTAGTGGGATGACTTATATACTTGAAGATCACACGTCGAGATATCTCATATGTTGTAAGTATGGTAAGTCGATTTATGTATTGTCCTACCAACTCTCATATGAACATTGTGAGACAAATATTGAGGTAATTGAAACACACTCTTGACTACAGACTACTATATAGAGCTCATGAACATCTAAATGTGAAGGTATATACATATGTCGATTGGGTAGGGTTTCTTGATAATAGGAGGTCTACCTGAGGATATTTAACTATGGTGGGGGTAACATAGTCTCCTGAAAGAGTAAAAAGGAACCTGTGAGGCAATCTGGTTAAAATCCCTACTGCAAGAACTTAGTACACATACCAAGGAGTCAATCTTTTTCTATTGTGACAATCAAGCTCCCATTCAAATAACTACAAATCCAATATAGCATGAGAGAACCAAGCACATTGAAATAGATTGTCATTTCATCATAGATGATGTATAGTCAGGAATCATTCAAATGTTTTATGTATGATCAAAAGAACAATATGAAGACTTCTTAACCAAATCTCTAGAAAAGTGAAGACTTTAGAAACTCCTTAGAAAGTTAACAATTAAAGTATCTTCATCCCAACTTGAGGGAGAGTGTTAGAATAGAAGTTATTAAGTTAGGCTGTTATGTTAAATTATTTTTAAAGGTCCTTTAAATAAGAGTCACTTATTAGGAGCATTGTAGTATTTTTCTTTTATGTACTGTAATATATATAACCCTAGTGGTGAGTCGACCACACTATGAAGAAAAAAAAGAAGGCAGCCGATTACGCAGACGATGGTTGAGCCGATTTTCTCCATTGTGTATTTGATCTCTGCTGCATCATCATTTATTCTTGTTTTTTGTTTATTCAACACGATGACCTAAATGCATCTACCACTCCACAGCACACTCCCTCCAAGGCCTCCACTGTCTATTTTAATCTCTCTCTTCCTATGTAGTTAATAGCAAGCTATAGCGTTTTAGTGGCTTGGTGGCTGTTATAACGCTGGGTATTTAACGTTTGACCCTGAAAATGCTAATAACACCGCTGTCAACACTATATATATAACATCATTAGTTAAATGCAAACATGCACAGGGAAGATATTCTCTCTTTGTTTTTTCGGGTATGTGAAAATAGCATTAAATGCATATAACGTCATTCCTTATTCCATCGCTATTTATTTCTAGAAATTTGCTTCAATGGAGCATAATCAAGGGACAATTTTGTTTTACGAAATTGTTTTCCCAATCCTGGTTCACTTCAACAATATGCATATTCCACATGATATTTATTGTCCATCTTTCTAGAATTAGCTTTAGTTTGATTCATATTTATGAATATGGTGGTTATGTGCTCCTTGATATTCTTCATAAATTAGAGAATCCACTATATATATATAATTAGTTTTTACTCTTAAATAATAGTGCACTGCTATATCCCCACTACCACTATATTAGGATCAAGTGCTGCTAACTGCCTGCTAACCGCTATTGATAACATAGCTTTCTTCCTATCGCCATTTCTTGCTCTGAAAGAGTGATTTTCTTCTCCATCCTTCCCTCCACCTCTCTCTGGCAGATTGAGAGTGGTGAAGAAACAGTAGTATCTATTGTCTTCAAAGTCATCATGTCAGTGACCCAAAAATGGCATTTTGAAAATGTTACCAAAAGAATGCTAGAAGTAAAACTTGGAATTCTTGTTCTCCAAAGCCACCATTTAAGTTGCCTAAAAATGGGCTGTTACCAAAAAATTGTCAGCTAAACCAAGCTACCAGTTGAGGATGAAGAACAGAAAGCAAAACGGCAAAGAAGAAAATGCAAGAAATGATGTACTTGAAAATATCAGGGTGAGCAAGTTAGCGTATAGAAGCAACATGAGAATCAAACGTGAAAAGCAATTAGAAGCAACATATTATGTTACATTAACGTTCCTAATATGGTGGTGTGCCCATTTCGAACACACTGACACCCAACACCTGCATTTCCCATGTCTGACTCGACATTAGTTATTATAAGTATTTTTTTGGACTAAAATTTCTAACTTACAGATAGTTTACTGGTATCATTTATCTTACTAGTGAAATTGTTTAAAACCGAGTTCTTCTAGTTTTACTTATGAGGTATTAGCAGTTATATAAAATAAGTATCTACCTATATTTTACAATACATATGAGTATATTTGTGTGTGGGTGTGCATGCACCCCAGCAGTCATGATTTTCGGAAGTGTCATGTCATTCCTGCATCCATGTTTATCACGCTCAGCCACACAACAGTGAAATAGGTGACAGAGTTGAATGCAAATGAAACAGAAATTGATTCAAAAGAAAGAAAATAAACAAAACGAAGCACATTAAAATTAAATTATGAGAATTCCAAATCAGAAAGGGAAGCACAAGGGAGAGTGGGAAAGTGAAAGCAAAGTGTCCAGGAAGCACGATGGAAGTGCACTTCCCTACATGCTTTGGAAGTGACCTGCTTCTCCCCTAAGTCGCTTTTGATTACTCTAAGCAAAATACTCCTTAATACTTTTATATGGAATAAAAACACCCCAAACTCTCTTATTTTCTTCCACCCAAGTGGACCTTAAGAAAATGTAATTCTAGCCAATTTCATAGGCTCCACACTTAGAGGTACTCCCATGTCAATTCTTATTTCTCCCATCTGTAGCGCTTCCTGGATTACTTATTTTCTTGATGCTGCAGCTACTAATTGACAGATGCTCCAAAGATAAACGAAAAGAAATGAATATCCAATTATATATTCAGCTAATCCACCAAAACCCATGAGTAAAACCTTGTATAGAACACAAAACAATGCGTACAATAAACACAGGCACCTTAAACGAACATAAGATGAAACATGATGGAAGGACAATTGAAGACATGCAAGTAATGGAAAAAGAAAACAGAAAGAAAACAACAAGAAGCAGTAAAACCTTACCACCAGTTTTTGTGCAATACAACAAGCAAGACAAGACCGAAAAGGCCAACTGAACCAACGATAAGGTAGAAGACGAGGTTCTCATGTATACTGGTTTTAAGTCTCTCCCTGACAGTGAAGTCTCCAGCATCTTCATAACCCTGGACTGTGGGTGCCACAACCCTGCTTAGACAAGGACCATAATATGAATATAAGGAATACGGAAAAATAGGCATCCCATTGAAGAAAAAACATGTGCACTTTACTGAAACGAACATTTAGTGCAACAGCAGATAATCAACATCAATCTCTTTGAATCAATCCTGAAAATATAATTTGAACGGTGCTATCTAAGATAATATGTGCAGAATCGCAGATTTTTTCCTTTTATGAGGTGATAGTAAGGAATTCATGTGAAAGGCAGCTGCATGAAAAAATAAAAGATTCAACCTTCTCTGGAAGAACTTAAGTTAAAAAAATGTCAACCAAGCTTCAAGGAAGAGTGATCTTAGAAGTCAAACATATTATATTCTTAGTTTTACATATTATAACTCTTATTGTATGTGTACTGTCCGACGTGTCCGTAAGTAGTAAGGCTCTGGATAGTCTGCAAAACAGTTCTTCACTAAGCCTACAATAGAGGTAGATTTGTAAAAGGCAACCAAAAGGAAGATAAGGACTAAGGGAACGGGAGCCTCATTCAGCAAACTACTTGGCCAGAAATTTTGTAGGTTAATTAGGTATCACATTGCTATGTAGTTAAGAGCACACTGTAGCATCCACTACAGTCTATACACAGGTTGATGGGTGTTATAATGGTGTAATTTTACTGCCTGGATTGAAAAAGCGAGTTAGCGCTCTTGTCACCACTATCACAGGCTGCTATAGCAGCCCGCTGACTTGCAGTTAGCAAACAAGTTGGGTTGATCCACATGGATATGGATATGGGTTGACCCATTCCAGTTCACATGTTTAATCTCTCTCTCTCTCTCTCTCTCTCTCTCTCTCTCTCTCTCTCTCTCTCTCTCTCTCTCTCTCTCTCTCTCTCTCTCTCTCTCTCTCTCTCTCTCTCTCTCTCTCTCTCTCTCTCTCGTGCCACCACCACCACTTGCAATGGCAAGGCCGCCACCGATGTTAATATATCTCTCTTTCTTTTTCTTCTTCTTCTTCTTCTTCTTCTCTCTCTCTAGGTGTGTGTGTGTGTTTCGGCTTTTGCATTCTCCAGATTCATGGTGTTCCTATGCTTTGTGCATTTTGGCAGAAGAGAATCCTGTTTTTCAGTGTTTTGATTTGATTGGTACTGTCGTTGATATTTCCTGTCTACAAGTCAGTTGTTTTCTTCCAAGATTTCTTTGAACGTTTTTATGTTTTCTATGGGGTTAGTAGAGAAGACTTCTTACAAATGCATATGCACACTCAGGATGATATACATATGCAACCTAAATCATATTCTTATAGAAAAGCCCTCTATAAACCTTTTTACAAATGCATAAGTTTGATGATATCTATATGTCAGTGTTAGTCATATCGCACCGTATCGCATATCGTATCGTGGTTGCACGATACGATATTCTGTATCATCGTAAGATACAAGTTATCATGCGATACGGACCATATTTAAGTTTGCCTGTAGCATGTAGCAATTTGCAACCGCACTAATATGCGCTTAGGTAAATTGTTTATCTTCGTATTTAAGATATGCATATAACTCAAACATTTATGGCTTTGTTTTTCAATTTAACAATTCAATATACATATACCACATGGTATTTATTGTTTATATGTTTGTTTAGCTTGATTTGTATTCTATGAATGACATGGTTACATGTTTCTTAATATTTCTTAGCAATTGGAGAATCCATTATATATTTATATATATATATATATAATATGTATTAGTTTTGAATTTTAAATGATAGTATACCAGTAATTCACTAAATCCATTACATCCCAGTTATATCCCTGCTACTACTATATCTGCGTCAAGCACTAACAGCCTGCTAACCGATCTTGATAACATAGTATAGTTGACTAGGGTCAACTCAGGCCAAACTGCTGAGAGACATCTGACTAGTTCTGATTTTGACTACATAGCGCATCCTGGTGGAAGGCCTTTAGACAAGAATATGTTTACCTACAATCTACTTCATTTCCAGTGAAATATGTAATCCTCCCAATAGCTGAAAAGAAAACATTTTGCTCAGTAAAATAAAGGAAGAAAACTAGTTTCCCGCTTTATTTCATCACATACACAAAGGGAAACCTGTGTACCGTGCCCAAATGAGATATTCAGTATTAGAAAGATAAAATGTTAAAACGATTGTCAATCTTTCCTGAAATTATTAAGCATGTATCTAAGTTGTGGCATGTATGACCAATAAAATGGAGACAAAAATATCATTTAGAACACAATCCCGCAGGTTCCTTGATAAAAGCTCGATTGGGTGTAAGTTAAACCTCCCAAAAAACACTTAAGTGGCCACTCACGGTATGACAACTAAGGTATTGCTTCAAATATTTGAAAGATGGTACAGCAAGTTGCTTCATGCTTACCAAGTGAGAATGAATGTGCTCCAGTATGACCAACCCCAAAGAAACGTGATACCTCCCTTGTCATGGTTAAGAATTGTCTGAAAATACAATCGCAATGTTAGGAACTGAACCTGTGATATTATGCCGCAAGATTCTAAATGATTTTATGTCCAGTAAAACCTGGGAAAAGGTCACAAGAAAAAATAACAATATGATGCTTAATGTTGCCTTTTCTGAACTGCAAGTTAGTATCACGTGCCGTGTAATAAATGGCAATTACTGACTCAGAAACGGTGCATATATGCCCTCATCTTAAGAGGGGCTCCCCTCTAACCTGGTTAAACTTTCCAAGAGATATCACCCCTAGACAGAAAGGTAAATTATTCATATGTGTGCATCCCAATATCATAGAATTCTAGGATAACCATCCAGATTTTCCCACTTGAATGTAACACTCCCCACCAAAAGGCTGCTACATCTCAATGAAAAATTGATACAAGGCAATGCAATCAGCATCTCAAGTCCACGGCCAGAATCTTCCATACATTACCACGAATTAGTGCAGTCCATATTGGATATAGAACATGTGAAAAGTGGATTTTCCTAATGCACATAAATGAATCACGCCACTGGATCTGCACACTTAAAGTAAGGGAGTTTTGATAGCCTTCATCCAGATTGATTTCCTATCAACAAAACTGTGAGCGATTCCAGGCAACTCCAAACATCTACCCTATCCCGGTTGCTATCTTCTGTATAATTTAACAATATTCTCCCATTCGAGTGGCTTGGAAGATGCAGGTGGAAATGTCAATTATCTTCATCCAAAATGGACATTGGATACCATCGACACTGTCAAATCTTTCAAGATTAAATCCGTGCATTCAATACGGCCTCAGCAGAACAGAGACCAACAGTTCTACAAAGCCGATCACCTATGGATCTCAACATACATGATTAGCCGTTGGAAATCATGGATTTATATGCATTCTCCTAATAGTTAGTTCAGCTTCAAAAATAACTTCCAATAGGGTAAAACATGTGTTTGCCGGAGATACCAAGAGTACACATGTAGTATCAACTTAATTCGTCAACGAGCTAAATCAAACGGATTCCCCCTCTATATACAAACACTCAACAATATGCACAACCTTGATCAGATAAAAACAACAAACAAGCTCAAATTCTGCGATCTAAGATCGACGAGCTACTGAAACCAAATCAAAGTCTCAGACAAAATGAAAACCGAAGCCGAAGAACGATATAATCCTGTCTTTCATTTCTAGAAATCGACATCAATCTCCCGGGGCCAAATCTAAGTTAAGATTTCAATTTTCTGAAGAACATACAAGATCAACCAAAGAAACACATGAAACGGGAATCGATCAAAAACAATATCGGGAAAGTAAATAATCCTACCGTCCAGATATCAGCTGGCACGAGGATGATGATGGAGAGGGAGCAGAACCAGGTGTAACCGACGGTGAAAAGGACGTAGCGAGGGACGTCCGGGCCGGCGAAGTACCTGAGCGTGACGGAGACCATTCCTAGGGTTAGGGGCAAGGAGATGAGGTAGAAAACCCACATCTTCGAGAGAGAATTGCCCCTTCCCTTTCCCTTCGTCTTCCTCGACTAGCGATCGAGAGCGAAACGAAAGAAAAATAGCAACAAACGTAAAACCGGGTAGTAGATCCCGATGGCCCTTTCATAGGAAGCGGGAGACGTAAGATTTCGCGGGGCCTGTCCACGTCAACCCGGACTCAGATCTAAATAACGGATCGGGTGCTGCCCATACGGATCTGTACCGAAACCTTCAGAATCCGTGAATCGATGAGGTTTGCTAAAGTACAAATCTCGTGTTCCCGTGTCCATGTGGGTCACGTTTTGCTGCGCTGGCCGCAGAACACGACCCGATGTGTTTTTCTCCGTTTTGGCTCTTGTTAACGGGTCGGATATGACCCAGGAAGATTGTACGAAAACTGTCAGAATCAAAAGGCACAGCGAGGTTTGGTTAAATAGCAATTTCTTCTGTTTCCGTGTTAGTATCCCGTCGCTTTCTTGTGAACAAAGCAGGGCACCTGAACACAACACGATAAATTCTTTTTCCGTCTGACTCTCTGCTATGGACAAGTCGTCTCGCAAGTTAAAAGTCATCAGTTCGATACCCAGGGTGCACATTGACTCTGGACTCCCCATTGTAGAAAAGGAAAAAGAAAATCACCAGCATAAACTTGAAGATAAATGAGGATTAACCAGATTAGACATTGATGAGAATCAATGCAGGAGAAAATGGTTTCTTCATGTTAATTACATCATAATAGTGTGCGCGCACACACATACATTTTTCGAACTATAAACGAGGGACGATGCATCGTTAGAAAATCGGCGGACCCGCTAAACCAGATTAGTCAGGGTCCTTGTATGCTGCGGATACCGGTGGTTTAGCAGAAAAAAATCGACCAAAAAAGGAAAACCCAAACCCGATCTGAAATGAATACATATATATAGCGAAAATAGGATCTGCCCACTACTGACTTGCCCTTTTTTTTAGGATGAGTAAAATTTAAAAAATTTAAAGAATTTAAAAATAAAAGTGAATGATAATGTTATTACATTGATACCACTGAAAGCAGGTGGGCATGAGTAGACAATATCAATGGTGGGTAGGATCCAATCACTTTATATTATGTCTGTGTATGTTCATTTAGGTGTGTATGTATGCACATACTGCCTACAGCTTATACATCCTACATATACATGTATGCAATATAATGCACATATTATAGATATATTTTATATAGATATTCCTAAAATGTATACATGTCATTAAGCATCTGTGTACAAAGTGTATATTATCTTTTTATACATATTAGGTTCGAACTGAAGTTGAACTCAACCTGATCCTGCTTGGTTCCTGGTCAAAAAAGACCCGAAAGAAAATCAAGTCGGATACAGGTCAGGTTAATTTTGACATGAACTCCAAGTGACCCGACACGATGACCTAGTCTAACATCACCCTGCACACCCTCATAGTTCATGTTTCGGAGATTGGTTTGTCTGACAACAAGGATCACCAAGAAAGAGAAAATGGCTTGTTTAGAGTAAGAATTCTACGAGAACACACTTCCTTATGTGTATATATATACATATACATACACACACACATACATACATATATATACATGACAGACAAGGATCACCAAGAAAGAGAAAATGGCTCGTTTTGAGTAAGAATTCTACAAGAACGCACCTACTTATATGTGTGTATATATACATATATATATATATATATATATATATATATATATATATATATATATATATATATATATATATATATACATACACACATATGCTTATATATGTGTGTGTAAAAGACTAACCAACTAAATGCTCAAATATAATGTCTGATCTCTAACATAATTCATCTATGCTATGCAATCCCAATATGATTCCATGTAGAATAGTTCTTCTCATAAGAAATAAAACAATAACAACTAATCGTTTTCATAATGGAGATCATTCCTTATCGTTTCCTTATAAGAATTCCTTTTTTAATATATATTATTTATTTCTCATAAAAAATAAACAATAAGTCAATATCTGTGCCTAAGACATACACACGAGTAGAGAGACATAAAAAGCTGTTATCAGTAATTTATCCTTATTTTTTCTTATTTGTCCATTTATTTTTGTAATTTCTGTTATTGTTCATAGATAATTTATGTGTATTTCAAGAGATGAGCAGATATAATAGATAATTGTTATTTATTGATAATTTCTATATATTTCGAGTAATGAGATAAGCATAATACAGTATTTGATGAGCTGAACCATTAGCGGTGGTTTGGTTTCTTAAGGTCGTTGGTAACTAGAGAGCACACGTAAACGCTAGGATCTTCTTTCTTTTATTTTGAAGAGTTAGTCCATACTCAATACTCAATCTTACTAAACGTCTCGTCTGGTAGGGTTTTATCATTTAAACTACTAATTATTATCTTTTATCATCTTTTACTATTTTTTCGTTGTTCCAAACTACTTGTCACTCAAAACCGTTACTATCACCATCACCATTAAAGCCATTTAAAAAACCTAAATAAAACCACAAAACCACCTACATAAATATTTATATTTTTTTAAATAGTCTTTATAATCACATCAGTGAGTGTGACCAATGAAAGACAGTTTCAAGCAAAGGAATAATATAAGATGATGAAAAGTGGTATGAATAGTTGAAATGGTTAAAGATAATAAAGCCTTGTAACCAAAATGATTGAAACGACGGAATCATACAAAACAATCGCTACTTCCTCTTTTTATCTTTAGGCATTTGGTTTGAGTCCAAACTTATCTTGAACGCCAGATTTCTCTCCATTTAAATTCACTAACAGATATGTTTGTTTCAGTTTCCTTAACACCATACTTCAAATTGTTTCTTTCCGTTTCTTTTTATTTTTTAAGAAAGAGGAGAAAAACCATGGAGACTTTAAACAATCATTGACAGTCTCCATTTACTGCTGGAGAGGAGGGGTGGGGGGGCTAAAATCAACGTTTGTTTGGCAGGCAAGGATCAACAAGGAAGAGAAGAAGACCAGAGAGATACGATGAGATGAAGAGTTCTACGAGGACCCACTTCCTGATTGTGGTCGTCGATAGGAAATTCCGGCGAAGGTTGCCACCAAAGCCTCGACCATGGCCATCTGCTTGCGTGAGTGAGGGAGGGGGATACTTTTTTTCCTCTGGCTAATTGATTTATTATTTATTTCTTAAGAGAAGAAGTTGCATGGAATTATAGGGCATTAGGATTGCATAACATACATGAATTATGTGTATTCTGCAGACCTTAATTGAGATCACACATTATATTTGAGCAATCTAATTGGTTATATATGTAAAGGAATTATTGGGTCCTCTGTTCTCTCTCATCGATTGTTTGATTGCTCTTGATGGGTGACAGTAATGTTGGGGCTCCCCATGTGACAATGAGGTGTTTTATTAGTGTCATTCTTAGTCGTCTATAAAAAAACACATGGTTTATATATATATATATATATATAAGGAATTCTTGGATCCTTTGGTCTCCCTAACATGGGTAGTTTGATCGCTCTTGATTGGTGATAGCAATATTGGGAAGCCCTATGTGACAATGAGGTGTTTTATTAGCACCATTCTTGGTCGCTCATCAAGAAAAATCACATGGATATTCAGGAATATATACTCTTAAGAACCATAACATTCATTATATATGTAAGGAATTCTAGGGTCCTGTGTTCTCCCTGATGTGGATAGTCTGATTGCTCTTGATTGGTGATGGTAATATTGAGACTCCCATGTGATAAGGAGGTGTCTTATTGGTGCAGTTCGTGGCCGTCCATCACTAAAGATCACATGGTCCATATTCAAGAGTATATATAGTCTTAAGAACCATAACATCCTCTCTCTATATTTCATATAATGAGTCTTAACTGCATAACGGTGTTTGGTGTGTAATCTTGTACAAATGTTTTCATCCCTCGATCTTTAAGATCAATGAAGAAATTTTAATCAAATGTACCATTGTACTTAATGCACATGATGCATTAAATATAAGTGATTCAAGTTGATATCAATGATCAAATGAAGGAGATGTTGATGTAAGATCATGCACGAAATATATTATGCAGGTAAGATGCCCTTATATATATATATATAGAGAGAGAGAGAGAGAGAAAGAGAGAGAGAGAGTATAGTAAATAAAGCAATAAGATTAATGGTAAAGCTCTGAATTCTACCTTATTCCTCGAAGAGGCGACCCTGCTGAGCTCCAAATTAGATTGCCCAAACATAATGTGAGATCTGTAATAAAGATTGGGAACAGAGTATTAGTAATTCACCTATCTTAACATCTATTGAACTGCACTCATGCCGTATAATTCCATGCAAAAATGAGGAAGTACACCAAGTCTCAATGACAGGACGCTCTAGTGCGGTTGCTGCTGATGGGAGTTCGACTCTAAGAGGGTACATGTGTGTGTTAGGCTTTGATAAACTCTTGTAAAAAAAAGACAAAAGTGCACTAAGAGCATTAGCCCAACGGCATGGCGCTCTAGTGCCATTGCTGCTGGTGAGGAGTTCGATCATGAGAGTTATATGTGTATGTTCATGGACCAAGAGCATCAAAAAGTGGGTTCTTGATCCGGTTTGGTTTGGTTTTAGGCCCAATCATCGAGCCAAACCAAAATCCCTTTCCTTCTCAAATTTTGGAAGCAAACTTTAGGCCATTATGTATGGCATAAAAAATTGGAGACCTACACCATTCCATTAAGTATGACCTAAAAGCACCGACAGTGTTAACTCAACGGCAGGATGCTATAGAATGGTTGTTGCTGGTGGTGAGTTCGACTCTCAAAGGATGCATGTGTGGGTGTGTTAAGTTTGGTTCTCCTCCTGTAACCCCCAAAAAGAGAAATGGCTTAAAATAGTGATCCGTGCACATCATTCGCTTCTTAGTGATACGTGTGTAATTTCAGAAATTGTAATAATATTCTAGAAACAATAAAAGATAAACCTTATTACATTCATATTACCGAAAAATAATAGTCAAAGTAGCGTTAGTGATGAGCAGAAGCCATATATATATTATGCATATATAATTACCAAAACTATCTGGTAATTAAATCTTCAAAAAATAAGATCTGCTTTTGTACAAATACGCTATTGTGCTCATCCCATCTCTTGAAATACATAGAAATTATCTATAAATAATAGCAGAAATTACAGAAGTAAAATGGATAAAAAAATTATGTATAGTATATGCAACAAAACTATATATATATATGTATATATAATAATTAACCAGTGTGACTGCATACCTCTTTTTAATGAACGAATGCCTTTTCTAATTATATAGAGAGAAAGAGAGAAAGAATTAGTGGTAAATGCATAACGTCTTTTGATGTATAATCTTGCATAAATATCTTCATCACTTAATTAACATGATTAACGACAAAGATTTTAATTATACATAGAGAGATTGAATCATGTCCCATTGATAACTCTTCACCCATTGTTTTTTTATGACATAAGTGTAATAAAATACACATTATACTTTTAAAGAGCCTCCTAAAATTATAAAATTGCATTCATGCCACTCAAAAATAATAACAAGCAAAAGCGAACAAGTGTAAGTCTAAGCACAATCCAGTTTATATATATATATATATATACAAAAACTGCTTTAAAAACTACATTAACTCATTATCGTTCCTTTTAGAACGAGAGACCGAAGCCATGCACCCACTAAGGGTCGAACCGTCCTGTCGTTCTTCTATCGTTCTAGGTACTAACTCATTAGTTTTCTTCTCTTTACACCATGAGGCCGAAGCCAGATATGCTGGACCCAGGAGTCGAAAAGAGCCCCGCCTAGAATCGTGTCACCCTTCACCCGGGTCGGGCGCCGCCTCAGGTGGGCTGTCGCCCTGGGTGCTCATTAGTTTTGTTGAAACTGAATTAGTTTTCTTTCCATTTAAATCTTATATAAGAACCCGTTCCTAAGCATTTAAACCACAATTGATTATCACACAAAATATACTTAAATATTTAATTTATTATAATTTAATAAGGAGAGGAAGAATGTCAAGAATATAAAAATAGTACGGAGGAGATTCGGAAATGGATCATGTGGAAAATACAGTTTCGCGAGGATGAGCTCTGTGGCACGTGACGCGTGTCAGTATCACCAATAAATGCACCGATCGCCCCATGATGCAGCCGAAGCTTCAAAACCAAGTTCCCAATAATATATACACATATTTATATATATATATATATAGCAAGTTCCCAATATATATATATAATCCGATCTTGCTCACTTTTGACACTTATGTTCGATTATCATTTTTTTAAAGCATGACTATAAGTAAAGTTTTGAAAGTAGTGAGGACTTTTAAAAAAAACAAATTCATACCATTCAAAAGCGCATGAATGAATAGTATTATTAAGGGTGGACATAATTCAATCTCTCTCTATATATATATTAGGTATACATACATATAATAGAAGATATAGTTCCTACTCAATATACAATCATCCTCAATTTCTTGTTTTTGCCTGATTTCACTTATTCAACCACTTTTATATATATATTATATATATATTTTTTATTTATATATTTATTTATATTTTTTAAGTGGTTTATGGTGATAGTGATAATTTTGACAAGTGAAACGCGGTTTGAGCAATAGAGAATAGAGAAGTAGTGGAAGGTTACTAAAAGTAACGTATGTGATTGAGTCAATAAAACCGAAGAAATTGAACATGATTGAGTATTGAGTAATGAATACACACAAAAAAGTATAGTACCATACACACACTCATCCGTGTAAAAATTTTCTTAAAGATCTCAATCTCATCGCTCAATCTTTAAGTTCTAGTGTCAAATGTATGGGACAAACCTAGAAAAAGTATCATGATACTTTTTTAACTTCTAAGTTTAAATTTCAATTGTTAATCTAATCAATTGAACGGCTGAAATGTTTAAAAATGTTTGACGATAAATGAGACGTGTGCATTTACCACATTCTCGTTATATATATATATATATATATATATATATATATATATATATATATATATATATATATATATATATATATATATATGTGTGTGTGTGTGTGTGTGTGTGAATATTATATAAATAGTTAAAGTTTTATAAAATGAGGTCCACTTTTCAAAAATTTGATGTCCTCAGCCTTTTTGGGAAGGCATTATAACACTAGTAGAGAGAGTAATTCCTTTACTTCATATATTTTGGATGGAGTATGGGCTGGGTACTTTTGCTTGAAATCAAACCCAAACAAACCGAATAATTAGGAATTCCAACATTCACCCAACCCATGCAACCCCAACGATAAGGTGCCTAACCCATCTCTCTCTCTCTCTCTCTCTCTCTCTATATATATATATATATATATTATATGTATGAATAATTAGGGATTCCAACATTTACCCAACCCATGCAACCCCAACGATAAGGGGCCTAACCCATCTCTCTCTCTCTCTCTCTCTCTCTCTATATATATATATATATATATATATATATATATATATGTGTGTGTGTGTGTGTGTGTGTGTGTGTGTGTGTTGATGCTTTTTACCCAACCTACACGTAGAGAAAAGAGAACCCAACCCATACCCGCCATGTTGAGGTTCAAGTAGAAACTGATAAAGATATACCCGTCCCTAACCCGAACCATTGTCATTCCTGCAATACACCACCCTGATCTGCTCGCATCGGATCGGGTCTACATGGATCGAGTTGGTATTGCCGTCCATATCCTAGTGAAAAAGAGTAGGATATTTCTTTATCTTTACACTCTATGACTAGCAATCAGATTGAGTCTATAACTCCATAATCCAAATTGTTTATTGATATTTATGCCAGGTTTCTCTCACTCTTAAATGAATAAAACATATATTTGTTTCAGCTTCCTTCTCGTGAACTCGGTCTCTACTACTTTTCTCATTCATTTTAGAAAGTTGGACTTTTCTAAAAATAAGCTAAATTATACGAAACTATAAATAAAAATATCAGTTTTTTGAATTCATGAGTTCATTATCATTGTCTCATACATTTATTTATAAAAATATACTCGAATCATTAACATCAATCAAGTTTTTATTTGAAATAAAAATTAGGTTTCTTGTTTGAACGTCTCACTTTCCTTCATCTCACTTTCCTTCAATGAGATGAGGATGAGACCTTGCGAGAGAGGGGTTTTGAAAACAGGAATGAAGACGGAAACTTTGATCTTTGACGCGCCAACCCCATTGAACATCCCTATGAGAGAGAGAGGAGTGCATGGGTGAAAAAGAAGCTACAACTAAAACCAAAAATCAAGTTTCTTTCCACACCAAAAGGGTTCGTTACGTGGATCCTAAGTTGTCATTGAACTGGATTTGGTTCCATTGAGATCGGATGGTTCAAAAAGAGGACACAAACGAGCCAAGGATGAAAAACGAGTCAAAATATCAGCGACTCGGTTCTCGCTCTCTCTCTAGGTTATTGCTAATTATTGGAGTTCATGCTTGTACGGGTCAGGTGAATCTGTGGAACCAAGTTAGATCCTCTCTCTCTCTCTCTCTCTGGGCGTTGCCATCTTACTCTTTTGTCCTTTTTCTTTTTGAGAAAAATATCGGTGAAATTGATAGCTGAAATTAAGAAAAATAAAACAGATGAACGAAAAAAGAAGAAGATTATTGAGGAACTCCGTCTCTATTTGCCGTTGGAAACCAGTGGGAAGAGAGAGAGAGAGAGAGAGAGAGAGAGAGAGAGAAGGAAAAGCGAAATCCTGAGAGCACCACTGACGAGGGCGGTCGCCCATTGAATGACCCACCTCTTTTTCCACTCTAGATTGAGAAAACAAGTGTAAACTTAGACAACGATGGTTGGAATACTTCTCTGTGTTGCGGTGGTGTAGATGAAGTGAAGAGGAGAGATTGAAGATGCAGCAGCAGCAGTATCGACGTCTCATCAGATTGAGAGTAGTGCCGACCACTACCGTCTCTCTACTGAGATTCGTCTTCCTCTGCTCTCTCACCACTATTTCTCTTGCCTCGCTTCTTTGCTGCCATTTATTCCACGTCACGTCCAAAATCGCTGTCCATCGCAACTCTCTCTCCGTGGTAACCCTTCTCCCCCCGCCCTGTTTTACCGGCTCCTCTTTTCTTGGTTTCTTATTTGTCCATCTTCTTCTTCTGTTGGTTTTGGTTCTTTTTATTTTCCTGTTTGGCTTTGTTATTTGCTTTGCTAATTCTTTTTTCTGTTTTTTGCGGTTGGATGGGAGTCTTTGTTTAGTGCTTTTGTCACTATTTTGCATTTTGGATCGTTTTGCGGGTTGATGGTAGACTTCTTGGGGATTTTGTTGTTTGTTGATTTAGATTCTTATGGTTTTGAAAGGTTGTATGCATAACTTGTCTCTGTGGTTGCAGTTCTTGAAATCTTTTCTGTTTCCTTCTTCTTTGGGTTTCTTGTTTAAATGGGGATTTTTCTCTTGTACGATTTGGGAGAAGTTGCGTGTTATTTTTATGGTGTTATTTTGTTTTGGGTACTTCAGTAATTACTAAGTTTTGAGTAGAGTGCAACCGAGGGGTCGGATTTCGGAGAGTGGTTCTACACTTCTATGCTTTGGATGGCCGTCTACTACCTCAACAATGGCTTCTTTATGTTTCATTTGTTCTTGATGGATACACGCCTCTGTTTCTAGGGTATCTGGGAGTTCTTCGGTGTCTTTTATTTGCGTATGACTTCTATGAGTCATGAGAAACAGTCGTTGCAGAAAACCTTTTCCTTTTCTTCCCCCTTTCAGTGTGATGCGGGGTTCCTCGTTTAGTTAAATAGTGATTTGCGTGGTTGAATCTCTTCATGCCTTCATCCTTAAGAAATCTTGACATTTACTTTTGGCTGGAAAAGACCGAACAGAATCCTCAAAAAAGTGCTGAAAGCCTTGATGAATTTGCAGTCTTTCTCTGTGGGTCTTTTAGAGGGAATGCCAGAAGAGAAGAAGTGATGGTGATAGATTCGTTTCTGATATAAGCTGCTCATGTTTTTCCCTAGTGCGTTAGCCAACTTGGTTTCCAGTTATGCTCAAATTTGTAAATATACCATTTGCTACTTATTTCAATTTACTTTTATTTATGTAATGAAAATAACCAACTCCACCGATGTAGGGTCCAAAGCCCGGGTAAAGGAGGAGGGTTGCTTTAGGCTTAAACAAAGAATCCATGTAGTCAACCCCATCTAGTATGGGAAAAGGCTCAGTTGTTGTTGTATGTAATGAAAAAACTCTCCTATCCAAGGCCTTACCAAAAAAAAAATAATAGATGGTCACGGGATCTACTGGACGACACATATGATATCTATAACATTGCTTATACTTGCCAGTGAATGCATAGTAGGGAAGGTGTTTTTTATTTTTAGGTCTGGGACCTATTTGATTCGTTTGCTCATACTCTATTCAGTCATTGTTTCTGCAGTCTGTTGGTTCTACTGAACTGCCCCAGCCCTTCCTCATGAAGAAAATTTTAGATAGCCTCCTCATCTTCATTTTATGGATGTGAAATTGCATTGTAGGTTCATAATTTAGATGAACTAGTGAATGATTACTGATAACGTTGTGGCAGTGAAATGGCGTCTTTGAGACCCAACCAATTAATATAGGAACAAAGAGAAGCCCGATAGAAGCACAGTGACTGACTCAGTTGCATGCATATGACAGTTTGTAAATCTGAACCATGCTTATGTTCCTGAGTGAAATCTGAAACTTTTTCTGTTGTCTGGCTTTCTGTGCGTTTCCACTGATAGTTAGCACACTGGAGACTAGCTTTTAATGGGCCTTGTTCTTCAGCAGCATGAAATTGCAATTGAGAGACGAAACGATGAGTTGCATTGGACCACAGAGCCTTCTCCCCCACAGCTTCTGAAAGATACCCCTCCTTTGCCAAAGGTGAGTGCACATTTAAGACTCCCAATTTAGAGGATCACTTGGAACCTTTCAAGGCTTTGTTTGTCTATTTTAATGCGTCTTGTTTTCCTTTGAGTTTGCTATATTTCTTTTATTCATTAAAGAGTGGTGTATATTCTCCTTATAGTATATGTATATCTTTACCCTCAATATGCCTTTAGTTGCCTATGTGTTTATGTAAGTCTCCTTTGTTTGAGCAATGATGGTCCATTTAGTGAATGCGTTGATTAGCTTTCTTCTCTTTCCTCACACTTTTCGGATGACAGTTGCGTAACAACAATGGCAAACTGGATCTTAAAAAACTTTGGAAGTCCCCATCCAATCATAATGTTTTGCAGTGCGTGGAACCAAGTGATTCATATGAAGGTAATTGGGCAATTTGCTTTTAATTGATTGTCTATGAGGACAATTGTGATGGTTTTTCCTGTACTTGTTCCAGGTCCTAATGGATCAACTGGATATCTACTGGTTCACACCAATGGGGGACTTAATCAGATGCGAGCTGGAGTAAGTTATTTCTCCTTTATGTAGGGAACTTCAGCTGTGCAAAGTAGGTAATCGGACACTAGTTACCTCAGTTAAAATTGGTCATATCATAATGAAGAGAAGAAAATAATATGAAACTAATCAGTTAAACTACTTCATTGTGAGAAGCAACCGGATTGACTGAATTCAACCATTATGTGCTTTATTTACACGATAGAGTTATTGTACTTACTATTGGCATGAATGATAAGTGTATTTATGATGGTGAATTTTATTCACGTTCTGTCATGAACTCTTGGCTTAATCAAAGGCCAACTATATTGGTTATATAATGATCGCTTTCTTGCATTCGGAGGGTAAATTACTATTCTTCTAAGCTCCATGGCTTTTTAAATAATGATCACTTAAGGTTGTCCGGATATCTCCTCCTTATGTGATGGTAAGTCATGAATATTTGCTTATTGCAGCCATTTAAACATGGTGTTGAACTTTTTGGGAAATATAATTTGGTCTACAGTTTTTCTAAGTTAATGACTGCTGCAATTTCAATGGCAGATAAGTGACATGGTAGCTGTTGCACGTATAATAAACGCCACTCTTGTAATCCCTGAATTGGATAAACAATCATTCTGGCAGGATTCGAGGTATTCTTCCTAGTTTCTGTTCCTTTTGCTTCACTACCACGTTCTTGATTTTGCTATGCAGAATCTTTCCCCACACATTTCATTTATTTGGAATTTCCAGCAACTTCTCTGATGTATTTGATGAAGAGTACTTCATAAATTCATTGGTCAACGATGTTAAAGTAGTGAAGAAATTGCCCAAGGAGGAGTTGGCGGCACCAAAACTACTTAAACATTTTAGAAGTTGGTCTGGTGTTGAGTATTATATCCATGAAATATCTCCTCTGTGGCAAGATTATAAGGTACTTATTAGTTTCTATTTCCAAATATTTCTATATAGGGTTGCAATTTAATATTCCTGCAATTCTTATTTTAGTTAATTCAAGCTGCCAAATCTGACTCACGATTAGCAAACAACAATCTCCCTTCAGATATACAGAAGTTGCGCTGTCGAGTTTTCTATGAAGCCCTTAGGTTTGCCCCCCAAATAGAAGCACTGGGGAAGGTAAAGATTTAATGCTATCAAGAATTCGGTTTCACTTGTCTTTCGTTTTAAATGTGATCTTTCCTCATTGCAGTTACTGGTTGAAAGAATGAGATCACATGGTCATTACGTTGCTTTACATTTACGTTATGAGAAAGATATGCTTGCTTTTAGTGGCTGTACATACGGTTTGTCATCTGCCGAAGCAGATGAGCTTACCGCTATCAGGTAGAATGGTTTTGCATTAATGGTTGGTTACTGCAAGTTGTTTGTGCGCAATGGAACCTGTTTTAATAGTATATTTGAAATATTTAGACGGAACACTGCCCATTGGAAGGTGAAGGACATCGACCCAGTTGAGCAAAGGGTGAAGGGATACTGTCCTCTCACATCAAAAGAAGTTGGATTATTCCTCAGCGCTCTTGGATACCCTTCAAGTACTCCAATATATATTGCTGCCGGGGAGATATATGGTGGTTATTCTCATATGGCTGATCTGAAGTCCAGCTTTCCTATTCTAATGAGCAAGGTATGAATATGTTGTTTCATCTTTTTCGATGAGAACTGAGTTTTCTTATTCCGTCCTATCCACCTGGTATCTGGTCGCAAGTATCTTACAGAAGTCGAGCAACCTTGCTTTCATGCACTTATATGTATTGTTTTCTCAGGAGAAGTTGGCATCTGCTACAGAGCTGGAGCCTTTCAAGGACCATGCATCTCAAATGGCAGCCTTGGACTACATTGTCTCTGTAGAAAGTGATGTGTTCATTCCATCATACTCCGGCAACATGGCAAGGGCTGTTGCAGGACATCGGCGATTTCTTGGTCACCGGAAAACAATCTCTCCGAACCGGCAAGTTGATGTTTATTCTTTGTATCCAATGCTTCCAACATTCTCATTTTCACCGTCTTGCAGGGATGCATTCTTAAGCTTCTCTTTGTTTCATTTGCAGGAAAGCGCTCATAAATCTCTTTGACAAATTTGAGAGAGGTTCAATCAAGTCAGCGAAGAAGCTATCTGCAATGATAATGGAAATGCACAGAAAACGGTAAGCCTGTCTTTATCCATCTTGGATTGTGGGCCAGGCCTAAAACCAATGTTTATTTGGCAGACAAGGATCACCAAGGAAGAGAAAAGGACCTGTTTCGGGTACAAGAGGAACGGAGCGATACAAATCGGAGGAAGTATTCTACGAGAACCCACTTCCTGATTGTCTTTGTCGACAGGAAATTCCGGCAATAGCTGCCACCAACATCTCTACCACGGCTGCAGCTTAGAATCTGTCAGCAGAGGGTATTTTTTCTGGATGCCTACTCATGTAAATGCCTTAGACCCAATTGATTTTTATTATTTATTTCTTATGAGAAGAAGTGCTGCATGGAAGTATAGGGCATCGGGATTGTATATTTTGAGTCACATAGTTGCAGTTCTCATAAATTAAGTGTAGTCTGCTACAGATCTTTATTAGAGATCACACATTATATTATAGGGTAATCTAATTTGGAACTGAGCAGAGGAGCCTCTTCGATCTGTAATTACTTGTATTTGGAGAATAAAGTAGAAATCAAATCTTTAACTTTACCAATTCGTGCCAGCTTATTGCTTTATTCAATGGTTCTCTCTCTCTCTCTGTTTCTGTGGGTGGGTATATAACTGCCATCCTTGGTGCTTCTCATAGTGAAAAAAAGACGAACAAATCGTTGCAACCATGAGAAAGGTCATCCAAATAGACAAAGGGTTTTAAAGAGGTTCGGTGGGTCCAACCAGAACTAAACTCGGCCAAGAACTGGCTGAAACTGGTTGAAACCGAAACCGGTGGTTTCAAACCATCTGTTCTGGTAGATTTTTTTATTGTTTTAAATAATTTTGATCTATTTTAGGTGGTTTTGAACTCAAACAAAACCGACTCAGAACTGATGGTTTCGAAACCGGAACGGGAACCAATCTTGAGTCGGTTTTGTTAGGGTTTCAGTTTGTTTGGAAAACGAAAACCTGTTATGTCTGGTCCAAAACACGGAAAAGGAAGGATCTCTCAGTCACATCCTTGGAACCATTCCTTCAAAATGTGGCCAAGCTCTCTCCCATGAAACATATCAAATTGAAAGCAACACCGAAAATGACAAATGAAAAGATTCCCGGTTTTAGTTTTAATCCAGGGTTAGAAGTAACCTACTTTGTAAAGGTTTCATGCTAAGATTTAGAGTATTTAGGAAAATGTAAGAACTAGATTTAAAAGTACATTACGGCCTTCGTTAATAATATCTTGTCATCTTGATTTCTATAGGCTGAATCACTATGCTTAATATTCTACATAGTAGTTATTTATGTAATGTTATGGATTATATTTTGCATTTACTTTCATTACCATTTATTATGATTTTTTTAATATGCAATTCTTCTTAAACAAATAAAAAAATGGATAAAGAATAAAAGAGTGCATCAAGCTATTAAGACTAAATGGTGGAACCTCAAGAAGATGCTTGGAATTATGTTGGTACAACTTGTGATATGTGTAGAACAATATGGTTATACATATTAAGAAAGTGGCGGAAGATGTTTTACATGAATCCAAGGGAGGTGTACCAGCACAAAAAGAAGCTTGGTGGTGGAGTGAAGTGCAAAATAAAATCAAGGCAAAGAGGGAATGTTACAAATTACATTATACTAATAAAATTAGTGAAACTTTAGAGGCGTATAAGAAAGTAAATAAGGAATCCAAAAAATCATTAGTGAAGCAAAAGATAACATTTTAGAGAATTTATATAGAAAAACTCAACTCAAAAGAGGGCAAAAGAGATATTTTTAGGATAACTAGGGGTATAGATAAGAAAACTAAGGATCTTAATTCTGTTAGATGCATCAAAGATGATATGAATTTTTTTTAGTGGTAAACGATAATATAAGAAATAAATGAAAAACTATTTTTATAAGCTTTTTAATAAAAATAAAGATGTTAGTATTAACTTAGGAGAGTTAGCCAAATCAAAAAAGTATATAAACCACAATTTCTGCTGACATATTTAAAAGAATGAATTCAAATAAGCTCTTAAACATATGAAGGGTGGCAAATTAGTAGGATCAGACAATATTCCTATAGAAATTTGGAAAATCCTAAGAGAAAAAAGAATCACTTGGCTCACAAGACTATTTAATGAAATATGGAGAAACCAAAAGATGTTCAAGGAATAGAGAGCGAGTACATTTATACCTATATATAAGAACAAGGGAGATATTCAGAATTGTGCGAATTATCGAGGTATCAAATTAATGAGTCATACTATGAAATTGTGAGAAAAAAATTATCAAACGTAGATTAAGAAAAGTATCGAGTACAATAGAGAACCAATTTGGATTCATGCCAAGCAGATCTACTGTTGAAGTGATTCACCTTTTGAGATATCTTATGTAATATTTTTGAGCAAAAAAGAAAGATCTTTATATGATATTTATTGATTTAGAAAAAACTTACGATAGGGTACCGAGGGAGGTTCTTTAGAGAACCTTGGAAAAAAGATGTATCCCATTGACATCCATAAACCTTATAAGAGAAATGTATGATGGTGTAAAAACATATACTAACATCTTTTTAATGAAAATGAAGATGTTAGTATTAGCTTAGAATAGTTAGCTAAATCAGAAAAGAATATAAACCACAATTTCTATCAACGAATTCGAAAGAATGAAGTCAAAAAGGCTCTTAAACATATGAAGAGTGGTAAATCGGTAGGACCAGACAATATTCTTATAAAAGTTTGAAAAAACTTAGGAGAAATGGGAATCACTTGGCTCACAGGACTATTTAATGAAATGTAGAGAAACTAAAAGATGCTCGAGGAATGGACAGTGAGTACACTTATACCTATATATATAAGAACAAGAGAGACATTTAGAATTGTGCAAATTATCGGGGTATCAAGTTAATAAGCCATACTATAAAATTATGATAAATAATTATCAAACGTAGGTTAAGACAAGTATCAAGTACAACAAAGAACCAATTTGGGTTCATGCCAGACAGATCTATTGTTGAAGCGATTGAACTTTTGAGACGTCTTATGAAACATTTTAGAACAAAAAAGAAAGACCTTCACATAATATTTATTGATATAGAAAAGCTTATGATAGAGTACCGAGAGAGGTTCTTTGGAAAACCTTGGAAAAAAGAGGTATCCCATTGACATACATAAACCTTATAAGAGACATGTACGATGGTGCAAAAACATGTGTGAGGACTCATAAAGGAATGACATACTTCTTTGAAGTTAATATTGGGTTACATCAAGGATCAACTTTAAGTTCATACTTATTTATAATGGTGATTGATGAGTTAACAGAACATATTCAAGATGAAGTACCTTTGTGTATATTATTTGTAGATGACATTGTATAAGCAGAGGAGTCTAAGGAAAAAGTTAATAGAAAATTAGAACTATGGAGAGAAACATTAGAAAGTAAAGACTTCCGACTTAGTAGAATAAAGACAGAATATATGTAATGTAAGTTTGATCATTTGGTTACTTGAGAGGGCATAGAAATAAAATTGGCATACATTGCATCCCCCAAAAAGAAAGTTTTAAATATCTAGGATCAATTTTTCAGAGTGATGGAAGAATTGATGGAGATGTTACGCATATAATTAATGTTGGTTGGTTAAAATGGAGAGGAGCATCAGATATTCTTTGTGATAAGAAGATACCATTAAGTTAAAAGGTAAATATTATAGAGTTGAAATTAGAGTTGTTATGTTTTATGATTCTCAGTATTGGACAGTTAATCATCAACATGTACAAAAAGATGTCTGTGACATAAATGAATATGTTGAGATGGATAAATGGTCATACAAGAAAAGGCTGTATACATAAAGAGGTTATTAGAAACAAATTAGGAGTGACACTAATAGAGGATAAAATGAGAGAATATCGTTTAAGATGGTTTGAACATATAGAAAGAAGATCAAAAGAAGAACCTTCAAGAAGATATTAAAAACTAGATTTTGAAAGTATTAAAAGAGGTAGAGGACGACCACAAAAGTTTTTGAAAGAAACAATAAAGAATGATCAAGCTTATTGTGAGTTAACTGCTAACATGACATATGATAGGGCTCTGTGGAAACAAAGAATTCATATAGCTGACCCCGTCTACTATGGGAAAAGGCTTAGTTGTTGTTGTTGATGATGCAATTCTTCTTAAAAGTCATTCTTATGGTAGATTCTTTTTTGATAAATAAGACCATTCATTAAAAAGCAAGGTGGTGCACCAAATATGCTTTTCATAGCCTTGAGCCCAATAGAACTATAAACTTTTAATGTTCTTGAGTTCCTATTCCTCATAAAGGAGGCAATCACATGTTTTTCATAATTTGAATACATTAACACTTAAATACAAGAACATAAACATATATGAACAATTATTATGCCCATGGATCCAATCCTATGCAATAGGTTTTGAGTTGATTTTTGAAATTTCACCTGGGCTCAATGTAGATTCACCACTTTACACATGACACTGGTTTATAGCACCAAGCATAACCTCAACCTCTTCGGTATATAGAGTTATAAAGAACAAAATATGTAGAGACTAAAAACTAATTAACTATTTACTAGAAAGTTGAAAAGGATAATTGGAGACTTGGAAAATCTAATCTTGCCTACCATTGATATAATCATCTTTTGCTTTTTAGTGACATAAGAATAATTTAAAAGGTTTTAATGATTTTTAAAAAAGTATATAAAAAATATTATTACATTATATTTATCAAAAGTAATGGTCGACGATGAGTAAATACAAACACATGTTTGTACACATGTAGAGATGATCCAATAACTCCTTGAAAACTTAGATCACAAGTACCTATACACATACACAAGCATGTTTGTGCACATGTATCTTTTTTCACACAACAGGATTCGTGCATCCACCCTTCTTTTCCTTATATGAATGTATGAAAACTGATTAAACATTTTCAACAAACACAAATGATGACTGTGAACTATTTATTTTTACAAGTATCACAACGGGGTTAAAGCACTAAAACACGGTCCGGTCGGGCTGCTGATTAGCTTAGTTGGTTACAATATCTTTTTTTATAGAAGGGAAATAATTAAATCTTGAAAACATCCTTTCATGTTTTTTCACCAGCTTTTATATTTATTATATATATAAAATCCTGTCCACCTTTAATATACTCACTCATCTTTTTGATGTTATAAGGGTCATTTAAAAATTTATAGAGCTTTTAAAATATGCAAAGGCTATTCATGCTCTCAAAAAGCAATTCTTGAGCCGAGTGAATTGCGTCAATCGTTCTCTCTCTCTCTCTTTATATATATATATATATAAACTATTCATGATTGAGATTTGTTTAGATTTACTAGTGTGCTAGCATATAACCGTCTCACAATATATATATATATGTTTTACCAATTTCCTCGTTTGCTAATTTTTAGAGAGTTATTGTTCCTCGTATCGAATTTGCGTTTTTTTTTTCTTGCAACATAGCTGATACATCAAAGAGCCGAGATTGGCGATTGCATCAATGAGGTTGGAGGGCCAAGGAACCCTAAGTGCGGGAACTGATTTAGGCTAAAAGGCTGGTCCAGAAACCTCTATACGACTTGTGACATCTCCAGTGTATTCGTGTTAGAAATGTGTCCAAAAGAATCTGATCTGATAATCTTTGTGTTCGGCTGAAGCAAATAAGTTTTCATTTTTTTTTTAGCTGTGCATTGAACACGACTTCTGTTTTTCTTGGTTACAAGAGAAGGCCGAAGCCTAACAGACACATGCATCCTCTTAGAGTCGAACTCCTCACCAACAACAATTGCACTAGAGCACCCTACCGTTGAACTAGCACTTTGGGTGTCATTAAACACAACTTTAGGTTGTATTATATAATGCCATTTCATTCTATGTTGACATCCTTTCTTTCTTGTGTGTTTACTTCTACAACAACTCTTTTCCCATTATTTCATGTGTCATGCTAGCAGTTAACTCAACATAAGCTATATCATTCTTTATTATTTTTTTCTAACACTTTATAATCTTTTTAACATTTTCAGAATGTAGTTTTTCGTATCTTCATAATTATCTTTTATTGGTGTTATTTCTAATTTGTTTTTAATAACCTCATGTATACGATTTTTTCTTGTATGGCCACTTTGTACATCGACTTTTAGTGTTAGTACGTAGTCAATGGTTGTTATTATTATTATTTGGTTACAAGAAGAGGCTGAAGCCTAAAATACGCACCTAATATGTACACTTTGAGAGTCGAACTCCTCACCAACAGCTATGGCTCTCTAGGTGCAGTCAATAGTTATTTTGTATCATTTGTTTGTTAGGAAAACTTTGTAATTCGTGTTAAACCTAACTCCAAGCCCATAGCCAATAACCGATTTGTCTAATTATCCGACCCAAATCAGAACTCGCTTACGGCGAGATTTGGACCCTCAACACATCCGACACGTTGACTCCGCAATCGGGTTTCATCGCTTTGGAGAAACCATTTAAACCCCTAAGCCTAATCCTAAGCCTAACCCTAAGTTCTCTCTCTGTGTGCAAACGAAGCTAGGGTTTTGGGAGAACGGGGCACTCAGCCGTGTGGAATTCTCATCCAAAGCACTACGGTGCCGGATCTCGCGCCTGGTAATGATCTCTTGATCTTTTCTTATATTTGGTTCTCGTGATTCCTTCTCTTTTTCGTTTTACACTTCCGCTTCGTGGTTTTCACTCTTCATGCTTACTTCATTCACCTAAGTTTTTGTGGGAGTTCTTAGTGTTTAAGCCTTGAAAACTTTGGTGTTTTCGGGATTTGATGGCTTTGGTATTGATTTTACTCTCAGGAAGCCCGTAGAACGTTGTATATTTGGTTTCTCTTGTTGGAATTCTTTGTTTTGTTTGTCTGCCTTCTTTTCTCTGGCGTTGGATCTCGTTTGTTGCTTGTCTATTTGGAATAGAAGGGGAATTATATTTGTTGCCTTTCCTTTTGGAATTCACTGGAATCGGTTGCATATTATTGTCACGTTACTTGTTAGGCAGTTGATGGAAATAATTTGGGGCGCTTAATTTTTGGATGTGTTCGCTCTTTTTTGGGAGTTTGGTTTGCGACAGTAAGTTATTGATTGTTTGTTCTTTTAGATGTTCGGTAGTTCTATCTTGGGTTGTTTAAAAAAATAAACATAGTTAGTACGAAGCCTTTGAAGCTCTCTTGTTTCTATCGACAAAACAATGAATGGTATTATGAGCAAAATCTCACGAGTTTAAAGTTTTGTGATTTTTGCATTCTATATCAGGAGGTTTATCAAATTTTCGTTATTCTGAACGCTCCTCCCCCCCGTCCTTTATTTTGAGTACCTTGGTAATTTTTCTTTTCATAACATAAATAATTCTAAACTCCTTTGTTTTCAATGTTTCAATATGCCTTAATTATAACCGAGCCCTTTCCCATAGTGTGGCTAGAGGGTGAAAACCCGAAGTCATCAGTTCTAGTTGAATCTTGCCCAAACCCGTCTAACATTGGAATTTGGATGGGAACATATTCCCAGAAATTGCACCCTGTGGTAGGCTTTATTTTTCTATTTTTCAATATGCAGAATATGACTGGTTATGTCCATGTTTAGTATAATGATTTAAAATAACTATGGCATCATGATCTTTTTCTCCTGTACAACTCTAGATGCAATTTTTGGGAGCAACAATCACTTGTTTCCGGTTGCTGCTGTTTCTTGTAATTGTACTTGGAGTAGTACTAGTACATATGGCCAAATCCCTCAGCCAGGATTACTTTTTAAAGAAACAGTAGCAAACTTTCTTGAGTGCCTGATATCTATATCTGTGGTAAAGGTGCAGAAACATACTATGGGTGATTTGGAGTATGATACACTTAATGCATAGCTTATTCTGTAGAAGTTGGTTTGTTCCAATCTTTTAAAAATGTTAGGTTGAATTTTGGTATATGCTATTTTTCATTCTAATAGTTAAGGGAACACAGTACTGATTCAAATAACTGCTTATGCTCCTCAAACTACATGCTGTTGTGATCATATAACTAAAACTGTTTTTTTCTAACACTATGTATTTTGTGCTTTTAGCCGTGTGTGTGGGAACTCCCATGGTTTAATCAGAAAATACGGGCTAATGTGTTGTAGGCAATGCTTCCACAGCAACGCCAAAGCAATTGGCTTTATTAAGGTAAGTTTTATCTACTGTATTAGTTTCTTTTAGTAATCCAGATGTGAAAGGATCTGAAATATGTATTGTTCAATCTGGCACCATCTCATTAATTGGATTTGATACGTTAAACTGTGTCAAAATGCTATTATGGTTGGATTTGGATTTTTCATGTGCAGATGTACACATGATTACAATGTTTTTTCCCCTTTCAATTTGTTTGGGATTTCGATTTGGCCTTTCATGTTGGTATCCTAATTGAACTCTACCTTTCTACAAATTATCCAAATACGTCATATTTGGTCACATTTATCTCAACTGAATCCGAGCTGTTCATACCCATTATATAGTGTTGTTTAAGAACATTGTACAAACGAAATAGTGGAGTTTGGATTTCGTCTTATATATCTCAAAATTTTACATTTTGAATGCACTAGACATTTATGTGGTGGTATCTCAACCGGAATATGAAGCCTGAGTTACCTGTCTTTCTTTTTCCTGTGGTTCCCATATAGCACATGCATTGGCAAAGTTGAGCTTTCTGGTTAAGTGATGTTATTTTCTTTGCAGTATCGTTGATGGAGGGCTGACTGACATGCATGTCGAGGAGAAGGACACTGTTAGCAGCAGATCTTACTGGACAGCTACTATGCCAACAGTTTTTATATTTTCGGTCAATTGCTCTAATGAAGAACATATAAAAGAGTGTTGTTCTATTGAGTCATGATTCTCCTGTCAGTGTTTGTTATGTAGTTTGAGTTTTAGGCACTCATGTTTGCTTGGACGACTCTAGACATTTTAGATTGATAGAAATGAAAGATGGGGTGCCGTTGAATGCCATGGTTGTGACCCATAGTCAACACCAACATGGTGCAGAAGATCTAAAGCAGCACGGGAAAATGGTTTGCGATAGTCTGGTTTGTTGATATGTATTTGCTTTTGGCAGCATTAGAGGCTGGTAAATGAACAAAGTTTTGATCTCAGAACTTCCGGTGTTTTTATCGCGAAATGATGCCATTAAGAGGCTGGTAAATGAACCAAGCCACTTGTAGTTCGGCTTGTTCCTTTGTTGTTCGTGTTCGGTTTCAGTTCGTTCTAAACCATATGGTCCAACCATGAACATCATTATATATCGGCTTAGTTGAGCTTGTGTTAAGTTTATCACATCACTCAAGGTAATGCGGGGTGTCATTTTTTCCTATTGCAAATGAAAATTGTAGGTAAGCAGGGCATTCTGTTATAGTGTTTAAAAGAAATCTCGTTTTTGTTTTGGGTTTGGATTGGATTGGATCGTAAATGGACACTGTGCCGTTTGTTAACATGCTCGGACGGTGATCGTTTGGCTAACAGTTCTCTTTGGGGTCGAAGAAGGTACGGGCATCAGGTAGCCGGGCAATAACAGGGATTGTGTGGTTTATACGGCTTCTTTACAAGACTGACTTGAGAGGTAGACATGCGCTCGGAAGGAGATGGTGCCGGTGGCGGATGTAGAATCTTTTGGGTTGGGGCTAATGGTCCCTTGAATGGTTTCGGGTGGGGTGAACTATGCATTTATAGCATATGGATCTCACCATGAGCATAGAATTTAAGTTCTTTTTTCAAATTTCGGGTGGGGCAATCGCCTCACCTTGGCTCAATGTAGATCCGCCATTTGGTGATGCATCCTTTTTCTACCTTACTGTGGAAATCCAAGTTCTACAAAGCTCTTACAGGTTCAGCGTGGATAATTCTGTGATGCAGATAGTCCTTTAGGGGTGTTTAATCATCAGTCTGGGATTACGGATCTGGATTACAGTTCCAATTAACGGCCCAACTCTGGATGTGGGCTGCTGGTTGGCCTTGTAGTCGGGTAAAAAGAGAGGTAGCATGACCCTGGTTTTCACTGTGTTGAGGCTCATATTTGATTAAGATGGTGGAACTAATGCCCCAACATAGCTCTTTCCATGTAATGCATGATAGGGGACTATCCACAGCAAGACCATGGGCTCAAAAGTCCTGAATTGCTTGAACTTTTGGTGAAAGCTGAGATCGAATCCTTCATCTCTGTTTTATCTGCTGGCTAAGGGAGAAGGTTGAAGGGATACTTTAAGAGGTGAGCAAGGAGTATGCAATTGTTCCATTTGATGAACGCTATTCACATGGTAGATCTTCTCGGCCGAACTGGTAAATTGGACGAAGCTCAGAGGCTCATCGACTTGATGTCATGTGAACCAGGTATGCTAAGTTGGGTTGCTTGCTTTACTCGGTGCTTGCAGAACCCACAAAAACATAGAGCTTGGTTAAAGGATATGAAATGAGCTTCTTAGGACGGAACCATCCAATGCAAACAAGATCTAATGCTGTCAACCATGTAATTGGAATGCTGAAAGATGGGGTTGGGCTGCATCCGTAATAAAACCTATCAAAAAGCAGAGTGAAGAGAGCCCCTTGTATAGTTGAATGGAGATTAAAAGAAAGTCCATTAGTGGCAGAGGGCCTCATCCAAAATCAAACAGAACTAAGTTTCTCTAAGAATTCTCAACGAAGAACAAGTCTGGCAGGCTATGCGACCGATATGAAATGGACGTTAGTAAAAGACTCATTAAATTGAGATATTCAAGTTAAAGCTTCATAGCGAGAAATTTTGGCTATTTCATTAGAGTTTGAAAAACAGAAGCTGTGGTGCCTGTACTTGAGGCGAGAGAGAGCTTATTTTTCTGATTGTAGGATCAAGGGGAAAGGGAATGTGGATCAACTAATAAGCTAGGTAATAAATTAAGAGCCTTGCTTGAAATGCCACAGCTTTAGGCTGGCAAATCTCCTTAAAGAAGGGAACTGCACAGTTGAAGAACTTAAAGTGGAACTTTCTGAGGGAAAGCAGCCAAGCTGCAGCAATAATTGCACATATTATTAATTTCATTTTGTCGAAAAGAACACAAACTCGAATGAGCATCAGACAGCGAAACTGAACTAAAACCAAAGTGTTTTCTCATACGGGTTCTTGGTTATCATTGTGATTTATCTTGTTCCATCTGTGCATTTAATAACAAAAGAGAAAAGACCATATCCACAACTGAATTTGGTAATAAAAAAACTAAATTCTGTGACATTAAACTCAAACAATATTCAAAAAAGCCAATGGGTGGTAAGGCGCGGGATTAGTTTATAGCTCTGGTTACAACTAAATCTTTGTAGTAATTATTTCCATAACAAGTAGTAAAATTCAATAGGCAAAATGCCAAATGCTTATTAAGTAATTTCAAAGAGATCCTGTGAGACCGCACTCATATGTCTGTGCCAGACTTGAAGCAGTCGCATGGCTCGGGTAACTTCTACTTACAAGGGGCCTGGAAATGTCCCATTTTCTCTTTGCTCATTCCATCTCTCAATCTGTGCATAAGAAAACCAGATATAAAAATAAATATAATAGTTGTAAAAATAGCAAAACAAGCAACTATCTTGAGAATATTGGCGAGAAATTAAGCTGCAAGCCTGCAATAATAGGACCAAACTATATAGATCGGAGATAACAGCAGCAATGATCTTTTCAGGTACAATGGGGATGCCGAAGCCAGATGCACACTGTGGGTATGGCCTTCAATTTATCAGTTGAGCCTCTAGCCAGGCGAGCTATTGCTCTTTGTGCAACGAAGCAACGATTTTGATGATCCATGCCATGCATTAATTGACGTCCAGCGTTTGAAACTAGTTCCTCTAACCAGGGAAAGGAATGATGGGTGTCTGGCACTGTGCACCAGTCATGGCAATGGTACCATCAGCTCATGCCCAGCTTCGAAAGTGTGCGTCATCTCCACAGGAAGGGCACACTGTTTCCTTTCAGTAAGTTGTGGGATCTCCCATGAAAGGTAATTGCATGGGTCCACTGAAATAACTTCAAAATCATCAGCGTAAAACAACTAAATAGTAAAACGATTGACACACCCATTCACCAGGGCAAAGGGAGCGGTAATACTTCGCATACTTTTCACATTCAGTAGCTCCTCCTCTCACAGCTATGCACCTAAAACACATATTTCATTATTGATTATGTCAAATTAACTTCATTATTAAGTAACAAAACTTCAACAGATTGATGGTAACAAGGAAAGCACATCTAGAACAAAGTTTGCAAAGTCCTGGCCTACCTATGGTATTCAACATAGCGTGTAAAGCAGTGCCGTGACTGATTTGTTGTAGGGAAGCGGAAATCTGCTGGAGCTGTCTCAATCTGAAACTCGACAAAATAACTACATGCAACTGTGTATAATTTTTTTTCATTCGAAAGAAAATTATACACCTATGTTATTTACAGATGACATTGTGTTAGTGGATGAGTGTAAGGAAAAAGTTAATAGGAAATTGGAACTATGGACAAAAATGTTAGAAAGTAAAAGTTTCCGACTTAGTAGAACAAAGATAGAATATATGGAATGTAAGATTGATCATTTTGGTACTTAGGATATAGAAATTAACATTGACATATATTGCATCCCTCACAATGAAAGTTTTAAATTCTTAGGGTCAATTTTTCAAAGTGATAGAAAAATCGATGGAGATGTTATGCATAGAATTAATGCCGGTTGGTTAAAATGGAGAGGGGCATAAGGTATTCTATTTGATAAAAAAATATCATTAAAGTTGAAAGGTAAATATTATAGAGCAACAATTAGACCTGTTATGTTTTATGGTTATGAGTGTTGGGTAGTTAATCATCAACATGTACAAAAGATGTCTATAGTCGAAATGAAAGACCATATACATAATGAGGTTATTAGAAACAAATTGTGAGTAACACCAATAGAGGATAAAATGAGAGAAAATCACTTAATGATTTGGACATGTAGAAAGACGACCCAAGGATGCTCCTCTAAGAAGATATGACACAGCCATCTTATTGTGAAAATGTTAAAAGAGGAACAGAATGACCACAAAAGTGTTGAAAAGAAACAAAAAGAATGATCTAGTTTATATTGAGTTAACTGCTGGCATGACAATGATAGGGCTATGTGGAAACAAAGAATCCATGTAGTCAATCCCATCTAATATGTGAAAAAGCTTAGTTGTTGTTGTGGAAAGAAAATTACATGCAGTGGCATGTAATAATTACATACAGCTGCATATGATTTAAGCACACGATACTGATAGTGATGATGATAATGATAATGATAGGCTGGTAAATGAGCCAAGCAGCCCTGGCTTGGTTTGGCTCTTTGCTCATGTTTGGTTCAACATGATTAATATGAACTGAAAATGAAGATGGTATTTTCAGCTCAGTTTACCTTGTGAGAGCTCATTAACTGACAATTTTAAATATTTTAACTGAACCATAGCTTCAAGGTAATTAACTAGATACTTATGGATCGCAATTTTCACTGAACTTCAAAAAAAGGAAGATTTTAGGTATATGGCGGCTAATTTTCAAGTTAATTTAACAAAATCGCTCTCTCAACTTGCTTCAGATTGAGTCCTAAAAGGATGAATAGCCGTTTGTAAACATGTCGGGACAGAGGTTTTTCTGCTAGCGGTTAGCTTGGCAGTTTCACTCATATAGAAGACAAACCAAGCAACAAACAAGGGCTGTTTGGTTTGCTCAGCTCGTTTACCAGCCCAGCATGATGATGATGCTGTTACCTTGATGACAGGATCATCAGCTGTTTCTTGATCTTCAGGTTCTTCATGAACAGAACTTCCAGATTTTTCATCGGCAGCAACAGGATAAGCTTTCTCTCCAACTACTACTGCACTAGCATCAGATGCATCTTCATTCACAACTGGAACCACGATAGCCTCTATTGGTTGTTCTTGCAGCTCATTCTCCTACATTAGATAATTCAGAATTGTGTAAGATCTAAGCAATAACTCCAGTGTGTTACTACTGGCAAGTTATAATAGTATATACCAATCTCAACAAAATTGTAACAGCATTTCAAGCACTGCCGAACCAAAATGCCAAAGTTTGACAACCAACATTAGTATACCCAAACCATACATAATTCAGTTAGAAACTGAAAGTTAAATGGTGAAGTCCATGTAAAGTCGATGACAAAGATCTATGACAAACTAACCATACCAAATAACAGCGACAAATGTAGCTGCAACACACATATAATATGCCCTCGAAAAGGAATAGCTAAGCATCCACCATCCAAAGCAGCATAATACATATCAGGAACTAGACCTTCATCACCAGTTGTGTAATCCATACGAAATTGCTCTTAAACATCAAAATATGGACCATTCATGTGACATTTTTAAAGTAAATGAAGAATACCTTCCTTAGCAAGATTTATGCTGAGATGTCAGTGCAAAGTAATGAACTACGACAAGAGGGAGGTTGGGTGAATGTAAGTGCAAACATACATTCCACATGGTTAAAGAAAAGAAAGCAAACCTTACTTTCTAAGAAGAAGACAAAAATAACACATAAGGAAGAGACAAAGCGAGCAAGATAGACTACGTTAATCACAGGATTGGGTTCACAGCCTAATGAGCTAAAAAGAGGAGAAACAAGATGCTTCAAGTTGGGAAAATTTCATTCCTAACAGATTATTCCTTTAGAAAAGCAACGAGAGTCAGATGTGAGGTTGCGAAACTTGCAACATGCTGATGAAAAATGTCAAAAGCTCAACTAGACAGACATGTTAGGTCTGCAAAAGTCAAAAGGTCGAGTCTATAAGAGAAAAGTTTCAGCAGGATCAATGTCGTAAATAGAAGTTTCAAGAAGAAATAACTATAGTAATGAAAGAAACTAGAATGCGTTCACCATGTAATTGGCTGGAATAGAAGATGCACTAGCCAGAATTTTCACGTTCAATAATCGTCAACACGGCTATTATTTTGAAGCATGACACAAATTGAAAAACTACCAAGGGAAAACAATTCTGAACTGTTAGTGTAGAAGAACTTGTTAACTACAACTCAACTAACTTACTTTCAGGGACATAAAAAAGATGATAAAATTGAGCATAATTGCAAGAAGGGTGCATTTGGATTCAAAGCGCTGAAGGAGAACAATTCTAAGAAAGTATATTCCTAGAACTGGATGCTTAGGAACTAAATCACTGCTTTGTGTCCTCCTTCCCACCCTCCTAAAGTCCTAGAACTGGACTAAGAACTAAATCCCTCCCTCCCTCTCTCTTTTCCGCATCTAATACATCCATCAACACATACTCATAATTTTATCTAATATATAATAAGACATGTGATGCCTAAAGTTAGTAATATGTATAAGACTACATACTTTCTTTCTGAATCTATCCATGTACATTCAATTTATTTAAAGCTTTCTCGACAATGTAACCATAAGGACGGGATATACACCCCTGATTAGCAATTAAGCACCTACATGACTTTGTACCATACTCTTTGTTCATCAATAGGAAATAAACAAATATTATATATATGTATATATAAGTGTGTATATATATACTCATTTTAGAAACAAACAGATCCAAAATGCCTGTCGTGGGCATCGTCTGAAAGCCGACCAGCTGAAGCAATCTCAGTAACTGAAGAAATCACCGAAAATTCAACTTTGGACTGGTTGGGGAGTGGATAAAACGAAAACCGTGGGAATTAGACTTCGATCACAAACATAAAGATCTATCTTGAATCCAAAGGCACAGAAGGCTTCTTCAGGACTCACTGACTCTGAGGAGTTCATGTCCTCAGGAAGAATAACTAAAGAAACAAAAGAAATTCTTGTTAGCAAATCCAACGAGCAATGCAAACAAGATTTCGGTGATCGGAACAAAAGCTAAGATTTTGAGTAACCGGTCTCAGCCAACAACCATCTCCGGTCAAAATTAACAAAGTTGCATTCACAAACTTGAATCGAGATAATGTGGCAAACCAAAAGCGGAGATAAATTCATCGGCAAAAAGAATCTTAATTTACCGTAGTTTCTCAAGTCCATCGAGACCAACTCGTTCCAGTCAAATTAAAAAATCTACGATCATCAGCTCCCTCCATCTAGGGGCGCGCGCGCGCACACACACACACACACACACACACATATATATATATATATATATATATATATATATATATATATATAGAGAGAGAGAGAGAGAGAGAGAGAGAGAGAGAGAGAGAGAGAGAGAGAGAGAGAGAGAGAGAGAAAACCTGATTTACGGGATGCAGCTCTTCTTCGGCCATGCTCGTGTAGGCGACGGCGCTCTCGGTCGAAGGCTGAGAGAAGGAAAAGGATTCCAGAAGTATGGGAACGTCTTCCAGTAGAAAAAAGAAAAAATTAACCCTATGTCCACCGACCAAAAGTGGACCAAACTATAGAATCCAAGGATCCAATAATCCGAGGGGTTAAGGAGTCGTAATTAGTGGCTACCAATACGTGACACGACACGAACACGACTCTTAGAGTTTGTCCTCATACCCGTTTAAAAAAAATGTATGCTTTTGTTTTAGGTGACCTGTTACAGACACGAACATGAACACAAACACAAACACAAACACAAAACAATGAGCATGCACCCTGTTAGGGTAGGGTGCTCTAGCGCCGTTGGGTATTGGTGGGGAGTTCGACTCCGAAAGGGTGCATGTGTTAGGCTTTGGTCTCCTCTTGTAACAAAAAAAAAATCATCACAATGCATGCAAAGCTTTAGCTCAATTGATAGGGCTCTTCGACTCCCACGAAGTTCGAGGAGAGTTCAATTCTGGGGCATGCACGCGTGTGTAAGGCTCCAACCTCCCATTGTGACGAAAAAGAAGAACCATTGATATCACAAGGAAAATGTATGTTTTTCCATGTAAACCCGAAGTAACACAAAAGATCAAGTCGTGTTGAGGTTTACCTGTTCCTTGCAGGTACACAGAACAATGCCACAGAGTAATGACTTGGAAATGGACCATGAGATTGCTATCCTCTCCCTGTCTGATTGGATCGGATATGCGTGGATCCAGAATCCAGATCCATTTCTAGATAAGAGGCTGCCTTCTTAGGTCAGAGTCCATCAATGGCAGGTGTGCTCAGCAATGATCTACAATCTTGAAAGATAGAATTCCATAATCTCTTATCAAATGATAGAGATGAAATATGATAGATCATGTGTTAAACAAAGTTAATAAAGGTATTATACTTAGTAACGTCGACAATTTTGTACCTAAAAGGCCTGATGCAAACTAACAAAGTCTTCTATCATACGTAAACTTCTCATAGGGTGCCACACCTGTGGATGACACTCTGATACTTTGAACGGCACTAATTATTCTAAATATCTTAATTAAAAATTCTAACTCGAGCATAGTTTAGCACCATCGAAGATTTGGTGGAATAGTGACTATACTTCATTTGTGTATTATATATATATATATATATATAGATATATATATAGAGAGAGAGAGAGAGAGAGACGCAATGCATTTATTTCAAAAAGTTTTTCTTCGGGTGAGGCTACTACATTTATTTCAATAGGCAATCATGTGACCGTTGAGCATCACCGAGAATTTCCCACAATCTCTCTCTCTCTCTCTCTATATATATATATATATGGAGAATAGTCCATTCGCACACTCATTATGCTCTAATTTTCTTGAATATCTCAGTCATTCATTCTTTAAAGTAAAAAGAAAATAGTATAAGGTACATTAGTATACTAAGATATTTTTTATTTTTTAAATTTAAATTTCAATAACCATTGAAAATATTTAAGAATAAATGAGTGTACACACTTACCATCGTTCCTTAAAGCAAAAAGCAAATAGACTGCAAAAAGTATCAAGATATTTTTTACTTTTAAATTTAAATTTCAATCCTTACTCTCACTAATCTAACCATTGAAAATATTGAAAGATGGATGAGTGCATTTATATATATATATATATATATATATATATATATATATATATATATATATATATATATATATATATATATATATATATATATATATATATATATAAACAACAACTAAGCCTTTTCTCATACTAGACGGGGTCGGCTACATGGATTTTTTATTTTCACAGATCCCTATTGTGTGCCACAATAAGCTAGATCACTCTTTATTGTTTCTTTCCAACACTTTTGTGGTAGTCCTCTACCTCTTTTAATACTTTCCAAATTTAGTTTTTCTAACCTTCTAACAGGTTCTTCTTTTAATCTTCTTTCTATATGTCCAAACCATCTTAAACGATATTCTCTCATTTTATCCTCTATTGGGGCCACTCCGCCACTCCTAATTTATTTCTAATAACCTCATTATGTATACAGTCTTTTCTTGTATGACCACTCATCCATCTCAACATCTTCATTTCTATCACAAACATCTTTTCTACATGTTGATAATTAACTGACCAACACTCAGAACCATAAAACATGGCAAGCCAAATTGTAGCTCAATAATATTTACCTTTTAACTTTAATAGTATCTTCTTATCACAATGAAAAATTGACCCTAGGTATTTAAAACTTTCCTTTTGGGGGATGAAATGTGTGTCAATTTTAATTTCAATGTCCTCTGAGGTAACCAAATGATCAAACTTACATTCCATATATTGTGTCTTTGTTCTACTAAGTTGGAGGCCTTTGCTTTCTAATGTTTCTCTCCATAGTTCCAATTTTCTATTAACTTTTTTCTTAGACTCCTTCACTAATACAATGTCATATGCAAATAACATACACCAAGGTACTTCATCTCGAATATGTTTTGTTAACTCATCCATCACCATTATAAATAAGTATGGACTTAAAGTTGATCCTTGATATAACCCAATATTAACTTTAAAGAAGTCTGTTGTTCCTTCATGAGTCCTCACACATGTTTTTGCACCATCATGCATGTCTCTTATAAGGTTAATATATGTCAATGGGATACCTCTTTTTTTCAAAGTTCTCCAAAGAACCTCCCTCGGTACCCTATCATAAGCTTTTTCTAGATCAATGAATATCATGTAAAGGTCTTTCTTTTTTCCTCTAAAATGCTTCATAAGACGTCTCAAAAGGTGAATAACTTCAATAGTAGATCTCCTTGGCATGAATTCAAATTGGTTCTCTGTTGTACTTGATACTTGTCTTAACCTACGTTCGATAATTCTTTCCCATAATTTCATAGTATGGCTCATTAACTTGATACCTCGATAATTTGCACAATTTTAAATGTCTCCCTTGTTCTTATATATGGGCATAAGTGTACTTGCTCTCCATTCCTCGGGCATCTTTTGGTTTTTTCATATTTTATTAAATAGTCTTGTGAGCCAAGTGATTCCTATTTCCTCTAGTATTTTCCAAACTTCTATAGGGATAATTCTTTCTCATAATTTCATAGTATGGCTCATTAACTTGATACCTCGATAATTTGCACAATTTTAAATGTCTCCCTTGTTCTTATATATGGGTATGAGTGTACTTGCTCTCCATTCCTCGGGCATCTTTTGGTTTTTTCATATTTTATTAAATAGTCTTGTGAGCCAAGTGATTCCTATTTCCCCTAGTATTTTCCAAACTTCTATAGGAATATTATCTGGTCCTACCGATTTACCACCTTTCATATGTTTAAGTGCCTCTTTGACTCCATTCTTTTGAATACGTCGGTAGAAATTGTGGTTTATATACTTTTCTGATCAGGCTAACTTTTCTAAGCTAATACTAACATCTTTATTTTCATTAAAAAGATTATAAAAATAGTTTTTTCATCTACTTCTTATATCATCATTTGCCACTAGAATTTTTTCATCATCGTCTTTGATGCATCTAACATAATTAAGATCTTTAATTTTCTTATCTCTAGCACTAGCTATCCTAAAAATATCTCTTTCACCCTCTTTTGAGTTGAGTTTTTTATATAAGTCCTCCCAAATTTTAGCTTTTGCTTTACTCACGACCTTTTTCGCTTCATTCTTTGCTTTCTTATAAGCCTCTAAAGTTTCACTAGTTTTCTTAGCATAATGTAATTTGTAACATGCCCTCTTTGCCTTGATTTTATTTTGAACTACTTCACTCCACCACCAAGCTTCTTTTTGTGCCGGTACACCTCCCTTAGATGCCCCTAACACATCTTTCGCCACTTTCCTAATATGTATAGCCATATTGTTCCACATATCATAGGGTGTACCAACATAATTCCAAACATCTCCTTGAAGGACTTTCTATTTAAATATATCTTCTTTCTCGCTTTTGAGGTTCCACCATTTAGTCCGAAAAGATCGATGCACTCTTTTATTCTTTGTCTATTTTTTTATTTGTAAATCCATAACTAAAAGTCGATGTTGGGTGGTTAAGCTTTTTCCTAGAATTACCTTGCAATCTTTACAACATGCTCTATCTTTTTTTCTACAAATAAAGTAATCAATTTGTGTTTGTGATAAGCCACTCTTATAAATAATTAAATGTTCATCTCGTTTTTTGAAGATTGTATTGACTATAAAGAAATCAAATGCCATAGCAAAATTTAAAATCTCCCTACCTTCCTCATTTATATCCCCAAAACCAAAGTTTTCATGAATCCCTTGATATCCTAATGCCTCTTTACCGACATGTCCATTTAAGTCTCCTCCTAAACAAATCATCTCCCTTTGTGGAATCTTTTGTAACACCTTATATAACTCTTCTCAAAAAGCTATCTTTATACTATCTTCTACTCTTACTTGGGGTACGTAAGCACAAATTATATTCAAAACCTTTGCTCCTAACACTAATTTCAACGTCATGATTTGGTCACCATATCGTTGTATATCTACTACACTATCTTTTAAATCTTTATTTATGATAATACCAACTCTATTTCGAGCCTTTTCTTTACTTGAGTACCATAATTTAAAACATGTATCCTCTATCTTCTTTGCTTTTTCTCTAACCCATTTTGTCTCTTATAACATAGAATATGAATCTTTCTCCAAATCATAGTATCTACCACCTCCGTTAGCTTACTGGATAATGTTTCGATATTCCAAGAACCAATACGAATCTTATTATTTAGGACTAGCTTCCTTATCCCCCGCATCCGTCCATAATCAAAATGCGGAGACCCTCTCTAAAATTTTTTCACTACATTCGGGCGGCAATGTAATAGGACTAACTTCTTTATTCAAAGAACCATACGAATCTTATTATCTAGAACTAGCTTTCTTACCCTCCGCATCCGTCCATAATAAAAATGCGGAAACCCTCTTTGAAATTTTTTAACTACATTCAGGCGGCAATGTAACGGGACTAACTTCTTTACCCACACCTATCCATGATGTGGGAACCCTCTCTGCAATTGATTTACTACATTCGGGCGAAAATGTAGTGGCCCTTGCTTACTTATTACTGCATTCGGGCTCTGCAGCACGTCGCTAGGCGAGGATGCCCCAAAGCAATGCTCATAATTTTTGTAATCTATGTTATAAAATCCGACAAAGTTTTAAGTTGACTGTCGAAAGCCAAACACAACCCTCCTCCTTTATCTAGGCTTGGGACCGGCAATGCAAGAGTGATCTCTTACATGGGCGGAGTTTTATATATATATATTGACATGCATTCACCCATTGCTTTTCTAAAGGCTATTAAAAATTTTAAATAATGCTCATGCCACCTAAAAATAATGGATGAACATGTCAAAAGTAATCATGATCTAGTTTTTTGCATATATATATATATATATATATATATATATATATATATATATAATATGTATATACAAATAAAGGTAGTCAACTTATTTATTTTTAATGGTATGAGTCTAATTTAAATATTTTAAAAGTTTTAGAAAGATGAGAGATAATATTATTATATTAATATTCCTAAAAAATAATGGTCCGATATGAGTCAATGGCATTAGTGGTTGGCAAGATTCGATCGTCTCTCTCTCTCTCTCTCTCTCTCTCTATATATATATATATATATATATATATATATATATATATATATATATATATATATATATATATATATATATATATATATTATAACTGCATGGTGCTTGTCTAAGATCACGGGAGACTCATTGGCACCTTTATTTGATGATACTCTCCTCGATCACGCCTCATGTGTGAGACCCTCGGAGTTGTCATTAACCACTTTGCACTGTTTCTGGGTGCGGTTGTGTGTGCATGCACGTTGAGCCAAAAAAAAAAGATGATCTCATGAAAGGAATATGCTAGTTGGCAGCCACACTCAAAATGGAAAATACACGAGAATAAGCAATTTCTTTTAGCTGCCAAGAACAAACAGAAGATGGACTCAGGCTGAATCTAATTTTCAGGGCATGAGTCACCCTGTACACATGCATGTGGCTGCATGTGCAGAGACAAACACAGACTCGCATATACCCCACGCACATGCACACACACCCTTTCTCTCTCTCTCTCTCCCCCGGGAATTCATCTACTTGACATATCAAATGCACAGGGTGTATCATCGATTCATCGAATATTCACGAGGAGAAAGAATGGAAAGCAATCACCTGAATATGAGAAGGAAGTTGATAGAATCTGAAGCTATTGAATTAGTGGATACAATATGAAGCAAAAGACTACTCATCTGTTTTTGCTATACTCAGTGCAGCGTATTGATGTTAAACAATAGCTGCAAATGGCTTTCCGACTGATTTTCAGCTAGTTCACAAGTGAAGATCCTTAATCATATTTGGAGTAATTCCGAGAAAATTCAGTCTTCCACAGTTCATGTAGCTAAATAACGCATGGCTTTGATCTGGGGATCTGTTAAATCTGAAATTCTAAATAGCGCTTCTGCTACAACTCTGTAAAGAAGAGATTTCTTTATGAATGCAACTATACGCACACCAATCTCCATGATAAAAGTTTCATGCCCCCACTTAGGACCAATCCTTCATCTTGTTTCCTGTTTGATGACATTTCTTGCGGCTTCAAAAACAATGTCAGTGTGGAGAAGATACCATGTTTTGTATACAAGCTTGTGATTGCAGCATCACAGATTCAGGCTAGAATTATAACTCGGCCATGTACCTAAGCACATTTTATGGTTCTAACTACAAAAGAATATCTCTTCATCCACAGGAAGGTTGTTCATAATGCAATCCCACAAATGCAAGAGCATCAGACACTTTTAGCAGCTTCTGTTCTCAGGTTTTGCCACGTGAACGGACGATCGGGATTGTCAAATGAAGGTCAAGGATAGGGAAGATGATGCTCTCCTGTAATAATCAACAAAAACTTGCAAAATATAACAACTAAATCACAAAACTAATCTGATTTCAGGCTCATTTATGGTTGTTCTTCATCTTTAGTAAGTCTCTGAATCTCCACAGCAATGCCTTTTTCTTCTGTACAACAGGCGAGGTCCTATTGCTGTCCATCTCGTCGAACTGGTGACCATCTATGTGGTCATAATCATCTGAATTCAGTGACTTTCCGTCGTCTAGCCTTGCCGGAGATGGTGTTCTAATCTCTGAGACCCTCTCAATTGATTCATATTGGGGCTCCAAGTCATGATGTGCCACATAAACAGAACCATTCATACTTTGAAAATCCATGTTCGAGTTATCAGAATTTTTCTTTACATCTGACGACGATCCGTTGAAGATGTATTTAGTATCATGAATTCCTCTATGTGAAGTTTTATGTCCATCAGCTGTTCCTTCCAGCTTGACCTCTGATGCTCCTTCAGTTCCGCGTATCTCCAGCAGTCTTGTTTCACTCCTAAGCAAATTGTGATTGGTTTTGCTCGAGGAAATGCTCTTGACATTGGTGTTTTTAGCGGATGTAGCTTCGAGCAGCCTTGTCAATCTGTTTACTTCTTCAAGGACTACCATTTCACTGCCCTTAAGACACTCATTTTCATGGATTTTCGTCACCAACTCTTTCTCACCCTTTATTAATCTGTCTTTAAGTCTCAAATTCTCCAAGCTCAGAAGATCAAAGGCTTCCTTTAATGCGTTAGTCTCAGCCTCGGCTTCTTTGATGGAGCTCATGAGACCGCTTTTCTCCTCTTCTGCTGCTCTTACTTCTTCGCCAGCTTCCATAAGAGAAAACTCCAACTTCTTGTTCTCTTCTTTCTTGGTAGTAATCTCCTTTTCGGACATCTTAATGATGCCAATGAACCCTTTCTCCTTTTCGTTCCAAGCACTAGCAGATTCCTCTATATCAAATTTAGCACTTTCAGCCGCCTCTTTGAGCCGCTCTGTCTCTTTCCTTGCATTATCTAATTCTGTTTGGAGACTCATCCTTGTGCAAATTATATTCATCTTGTAGGATTCAGTTTCAGCCTTTAATTTTTGTAATTCTTCTTGCTTAGATCCCAGTTCCTCTTTCATTTGGTTAGCCTCTGTGATGATTTCATTGAGAGCCGTATTGAGATCATCTAGTGCCTTTTTGCTCTTCTCCTCTGTTTCTGTTGCCCACTTAAGCTTCTCTCTTAGTGAATTAACTTCCTCTGCCAGAGTCTCCATGATTGAAACTGCTAACTCCTCTCTCTCGCGGGCATGGACCAAATCTTGGTGCGTGGTTTCGATCTCCAACTTGAGGGTTTGGACTGTTTCACCCAAGTTATGAAGATCAATCTTGGCTTTCTCGATGCACCGAGTCGAAATTTCGAGATCAGAGTTGCTTTGACTGAGTGCAGCCTCTATGGATTTCATCTTCTGCTTAAGAGAAGATATCTCAAGCTTGGCTTCCGCAAGAGACATCTTCGTCTCCTCCAGCTCCTTTGTTAGTAACATCATCGATTCAGATGCTTTTACCTCTGATGCATTTGCCATCTCAATTTCCTTCTCCAAAACCTCAATCCTCTTCATGCTTTCTATCAATGAAGCCCTTGCCTGTGATTCGGAATCCCTTGTCATTCTAAGCTCAAGCTTTAGTTTTCCCAGAAACGCCTCCCTTTCTAATAATTCTTTATCAACATTTCGTGTTCTCTCAATCTCCTTCCTCAGTGAATCAATAACCAAACTGGACAGAACCACCGATTCTGATGCATTTCTTGCCTCTGATTCCCACTTAGACTCTTTTGCGCCCTTATCACTCTCTTGAGAGGCAGACACCAAATCGATAGATTCCTTCAGCATTGTGAGCTCCGCAGATAGATCCTGAATTTTCCTTCCATTGGCATCTGCCGTCTCCTGTAACTCGACGGCCTGCTTCAGTGCAAGATTCCTCGCCTCCGATGCCACGGAGAGCTCGACTCTTACTCTTTCTAACTCCTGCTTAGCAGAAATCATTGCTTCAGCATCTGCAGATCGTTTCCTTTGCACGGCCTCGAGCTCAAGCTGCCAAGCCTGGTCGCTCTTCTGAGTAGCCTCCATGCTCACCTGCTCGAGCTCATCGACCCTGCAATTCTCCACCTCGGAAGCCTCCTGTGCGCGCATCTGTGCCAGGAGAGCCTGGCGGAGCCTCGTATTGGCCTCCTCTGCTATCTTCTTCATCTCCCTGAGCTCGTCCAAAGCTCGCGATTTCGTGTCCTCTGCCACCGCAAGCTGATTCTTGGCCTTCTTCAGGTTTACCTGAGCTTGGCCCAATTGCTGATGCAACTCTGCCCCCTTTACCATCACCCGTTTCTAGAGAGAGAGAGAGAGAAATTACAATTCATATATACCCACAAAAAGCAATCATGATTTCCACAAAAAAGTTGGTGACGAAAACCAACCATGATTATTACAATTGGATTCTTTCATGAATTAACCATCAAAATTGGAGGAGATCGAAATTGAGATACCTCAGGAACTGCGTTGGTGATGGTGGTAGTGATTTTGGGAAGTTTGCGATCGACTAATCCGGGCGATCGATCTGTAGATGCCTTCCCATGAATCGAATTCGAAGATGGTGGATTTGAAATCCTGCTAACGGTTTTACTCGTCGACGTCAGCGTCGATGGGGAGTTGTTGTGGGCCATTTTAGATGAAGCAGATCTACGCATCAGAAAGAACATCAACACCAACATGAAAGACAGGATCACCTATCATAGTTTCATATAAACTTGGCCGCAAAAAGATCTGTAAAATCCAGATTCTATCAATAATAGCATTGTGCGGTTAACTTGATCAAGTGAAATTCAATGACCGTAAAGAGAAGATAGCAGAAACAAATTAACTCCAATATTTGCTCGAACTGTAGATCGTTACCGGGATCTTGACGACATCATAGTGCAAGATCAGATTTCAGTTGACACGGTGAGACGAAGCGCATACAATCATTGAGAGAGAAGGGGGGGGGGGGGTTGAGGAGGAATGATGATGTAATGAAGTTGGCGAATATGGCATCTGTATCGGATTCACCAATTCCCCGCAGCTAGCGGGTCTCTCCGCCAACCGCAATACCCAACATCATCTCTCTCTCTCTCTGAAGTCATTTTATATGATAGCGTACGACGTGACGAAGAGACGGCAGAATGACGCGAGATGCGTCATTTGCTTGCGGTATGTTCAAAATTAACACAACCATCAATCAACCGTGACACTAGAAAAATTCATTGAGAATTATTATAAAAGCAAAATGAAAAAAAGAAAACATAAGAATATACCTTAATTGTTTTCTTTTTCTTTTTCTCTTTTTGGCCGAAGCCAATGAATTGACAGAATCGTCACGTTTGATTTGTGAGTGCACGCTCTAGCCAGGTAAGCTATTCCTCTTTGTGCTACTTATATTGACAGTATATATTGTGCACTTGGTCACATATAGTGCTTGAGTCCTAAAAGGGGCCTCACAAGCTTAGAGGGTTGTCTTTGCAACGAAAGGCCAGGAATTCAATCCCCAGCGCGCGTCTTGTTAGGGTTCATATAACTCTGGCTTGTCTTAAGGAGAGGTATGTAATCCCTTCAATATCACACACAAAAAACTTTGCTTTCATTTCTCAATAATTAAGCTCGATAAGATTAACTGAGGTCGCCTGGGTTGTTAAAGTAGCTTTTCAATCATTTGTTTGATTTGTTACACTCTTAAATCTTGTAATTTTCAACCAAACCATAACGGAGTGGTAGATATTGACCTCATTGTCACACTAAAAAAAAATCAGTTTTATTTGACATAATTAAGCACGAAATGATTCATTAGGATCACATAAAGAACTAAGGTGGTTGCTCGATTTCTTATAGATTTAAACAAAAACATGCAAATTAGTAGTTTAAAGAAACATATATATATATATATAAATAGATAATGATCAAAGTTCAAAGAAAAAAAATGAAAAGTAATACTTTTCAAACTAGCAACTGTGCACGGTACAACTAGCTGGTTTGCCAGTTCTTGACCGGCTTTTCTACAGTCTCAAGTGTGGACTGAACCAGACCCATGACCGAATCCTGGTTCAACCAGTCTGACCTGCCGGTCCGGTCTGGTTTCACAAAACCATGTTGACATAATATGCACCCTTTGAGATGTAGATTAGATTTTACAAGTTCAAACTATGAAGACCATTTGTTCTAAAATATATAAGATTTTCTTTATACATTGAGGGGGAAGCTAAGTGGGGTAAGACATACACCTACTAGTTAATTTTTTTTTGAAACTTATGTAATGGGTAGTTTTAGGAAGAGGTTTCTTTCAGGATTTCTTTATATGCAACTTAGCTAATTTTACCAAATATATGAAAAATACTTGATTCCAAGGTTCATGAAAGGTTTTCGAGCCCGAAGATTATGTGTAGTGTGTTGAAAAGATACTCTTGCCCCATGCTTAAGTTAAAGCAAAATATTCAATTTTTTTGTTGCTTGATGTTTTAGGTGATATATAATATGTTGGGAATTTAGGTGCCTTGGAGGAGTTGGCTTCGTAAAAAATTGGATTTTCACTTTAGAATGCCAGCATCAACTTTTATTATAAGATATTGGTAAACTTGAATCTTATATAAAATTGACCTTTTACAGTGAACCATAATCTTGCACTGATGAACACTCCAATACTGATGTAACAAAAAAGTTAGTGGACAATTTTTTAAAGGTATGCTTGGGCATTAATCTTTATGCTTTTCTTGAACTGGACTCAACTTTCTAGATGCAAAGAACCTTGAAGATCACTTACAAGACATGACGAAGAGTTCATTGACTCTCCTTACATAAGAGAAGTCCATGTCCTTGGCAATATTGACATCAAAATTAGCTGATATTACAACTCCTTTGCACATTTAAAGAATTGCAACGAGTTACTTGAAGAATTAAGCAAGAAAATAACTTGATTAAATGAACAAGAGTATGAAATGAGAATTGGTCACAAGATTGTGAGGGTGTCTATATTCAACCTTTATCTTCTTTGATCAAAGATCCTACACCATTGGCTTAAGATCATTATTTATAATGATCTTTATTTATTCTTTTTCTATTAAAAGACATGAACATTCAAAAAGCTCACTATTTCTCAACTGTTGTAGCCAATTAGTATTTGTGAAAAGACAATGATTTTTCAATCTATACTTACATAACGTCAAATACTCCTTATGTCTGAATTGTTAGCCCTTTTAATGTGTATGTTGTCATCATATATAATGGGATAACCATAGTCTTGGACTTATATAATAAACTCTTTACCAAATGAGATAAACTCAATGTTAGCACCCCTTCACAAAACATAAAAGGTTGCTTATTTTGAAAATCACTTCTTCATATATTGCTTATTTTGAAAATCTTCTCATATAATGCGCGTTAGAAAGGTTAATTCGAGTCAAGAAAGAAAGAATTAGGCATTCCCTTCTATTCATAGATAATTACTTCAAAAAGCAAGGGAGATGATTTTAAGCTATATAGTGCACCAACCTTTTAAGCAAACTCTAAAGGATTGTCTTGCTTTTATCTTTTAAGCAAACTCTAAGGGATTGTCTTGGTTTTTATCTATCAAGCCAAGAGGGCTTCCCATATTGAGCCATTCTTTTTTAGGGCTGTTCATTGCTGATGATACTAGTTTGGTGGTAGGTGATCCATAGCGGCGAGATGCACCGAATTATTTATGAAATTTCGAAGCCTCAATTAAATACTAATATAACCTAATCAATTTAAAGAAAATGAACATGTGTATTAGGAAAAAGATTCACTATCTTGTGTTTACAAGAGACAGAATAGGTCTAAGATGAACTAAAAAGATCTTAAATATGGTATTTAAGTGACAGAAAAGCTCAAAACAGAGTGGCACAAATAAGTGTGGTGGATTTAAATCTACAAGAAATCAAATTGAGATGGTGAAAAATGTATCATATGGCACCCTATTTAAAATTAGAAATAAGAATTCTAAGAGAAGTTAAACAAGAGCAATCCAAGGAGTTTATGAGAAAAGGCTATCACGAAACTATTGAAGATGAAATACCTTGGTGCATATCATTTGTAGATGACACAATGTTGTGGATGGAACTAGACATGGCCGGTTCGAACTAGAACCGAAACTGGTGGTAATTAGAATCGGAATCGGGTACGCCCAGCTCGGTTACAGTTCATGGTCTCCGGAAATCGATTCGGAACTGGTGGTTTCAATCTACCGCTATGTTTTAAATAAATTTTTCAAAACCTCTTATCATAAACAGATCATTAGCTCAATCATAGGGCACTCTCCATCGGTGCAGCTGATGGGGAGTTCAACTCCCACAAACCACATTTCCCTTGTATTTCAAAAAAAGAAGCTTTAGATATATTTTCCAATCTTTTATCACAAACATATTGTAAGCTCAACAGAAGGAAGGGCGCTCCCTACCGGAATCGGTCTCAAATGATTCGGTTCCGGTTCTAAATTCCAGGCAAACTCAAATCGGAGGTTTGAATGTTTGGACAGGACAACAAGAAGAGATGACTGAAATCTTATCAATGCTCGATGAGAACTCTAAAAGTTAAGGACTTTTAACTTAGGAGACCAAAATTAAAAAAATGGAATGCAAGCTTAAAACTTCAATCAACATGAATGATATTGAAGTTAGAGTTAATGCACATTATATCCCTAACAAAAATAATTAAAAATACTTGAGTGTTCCAACAAAATGGAAAAATTGGACAAAGTTCAAAAGTTGTGGCAAGATGGAAAAATTGAGCGTGCAACACGTCATAAAAAAAAAGATGCATAAGGTGTTTTCTAAGAAAATAAGTTGTTACCTGATCGAACGGTAAATATTATAAAGTTATGGTAAGACCAACAATCATAAATACAGAATATGTAAATGGCAGTAATTAATATGTAAGTAGATGTATAGTTTCGCTTTGGTTATAAGAGGAGCCCGGAGCCTAACACACACCCACACATGCACCCTCCGAGAGTCGAACTTGCCACCTACAGCAACAGTGCTAGAGAGCCTTGGCATTGAGCCGGCACTTTTGAGTGCAGGTAGATGTGTGGTAATACTAAGAGTGTTTAGTTTTATGTTATGACCTATTGAAGAAAAGGTTTGTACCACACTAATATAACTAAAATGAGGGATGCACTTAATGTAAGTTTTCCAAGGAGAGGTATAAAAAATTAGATGGTGAATACTAAAAAAATAAACAAAACTCTTAATATTAATGTTTAAAGAAAATAAATTCAAATAATCTTTACTTATTTGAATTTATGTATGAATATGATGCAAAAACATAGTGGAGGGATGAATAAACCCATGTAGCCGACCGAATAAAGGCTTGGTTTTAGTTTTAGTTTTGATAGTGATAAGAACCATATCATATGAGTAATAAAAGCTCCAACAAGACCTTTCTTCCCATGTATCAATAAAACTATTGAGAAAACCTTCTTTTTAACTTTTATAATAGAAAAATAAAACTTTTTAACTTCTTTTTGAACTAATTGAGTTAGCATTTTGACTCTCTCTATGCATTCTCATCCGTGTTCAAATATGCTAAAAAATCTTCTATCATTCGATCAACCGTAAAAATTTGAATTTAAAAAACAAAAAATACTTTTATATTTGTAAATGTAAATATTTATGATCGAAAGATAGAGATATTTAAATGGGTTTTCATGAACGGATATGCACGTGAACTATGCTCGCTCACTCTCTCTCTCCAAAAAAGCAAGATCACTTTACAAAGCAAATAAGGTTAAACAAAAACCTTTCACCATTGAGATGACCCACAAATCTTTTTTAATTTTTTCAGTTCAATGTGTGGTAAAAGCCACATGCATGCTCCGGGTATCGAGCTCATGACAATCAACTTGTGAGTCGAACACCTAGCCATGTGAGCTATTGCTCCTCGTGTGACCCATGAATCCTTATTAACTAAACCCGAAAAGAAAAGAAAAGAGTTCGTGTTGGCTGCAACCTGTAGGTTCAATAAGAACTAGAGGTTCTTCTTGTGTCCATCCACCCAGATTACGCATCTCAAGGTTTTCCCTTCCAGCATCAAATCAAACGCTTTGTTTATTTCATGGAGGCTCACTTCATGTGTAACGAATGGATCCAATTGAAGTTCCTGCAAAACCCAGAAGCTGTTCACCTCTAAAATTACATGAGAGAGTAAAACTGACTTAAAAGAAATTTGTAAGGGGCCTAAAAACCAACAGTTGATCCGTTTAACCTGTTTATGAAAATGCATATAAAAGCTATACATGGTCAGTTCGGAACCAGAACTGCACTGCCGGTAGAACCGGTGGTAACCAAAACTGGCACCGGAACCATAACTTGAACCGGAGACCCTCTTGGTTCGATTACGGTTTATGATTTTTAGAAACCGGTTCGAAACTGAAACTGACAGTTCCAAACCACCGCTAAATCGGTTTATATATACATGGTCAGTTCGGAACCAGAACTGCACTGCCGGTAGAACCGGTGGTAACCAAAACTGGCACCAGAACCATAACTTGAACCGGAGACCCTCTTGGTTCGATTACGGTTTATGATTTCTAGAAACTAGTTCGAAACTGAAACTGACAGCTCCAAACCACCGCTAAATAGGTTTTATATATGTTTTTCAATACCTATTAACACAAACTGATCGGTAGCTCAATGGTAGGGCTCTCACTACTGTTGAGTTTGGTGGAGAGTGCTTTCCCAAGAACAGTGGCGGATCTACGTAGAAGGCTGGGGGGCGACCACCCCCTCCAGAAATTTCATGATTTCAATATATATATATATATATAAGCTTGACATATATGCTTTGCCCTCCTAACACAATGAAATACATACTGGGCCAAGCTGCTCGTGGTTTGACTCGAATAAGCTTGTCCATGCTCAATCTCCATCCATGCTTATATCTTCTCAAATATGTTCACCGTATTCATATTTAATCCACAACAGTACAATATCATGCTTTCTAGATTCAAATCTCTACCATTAATTGCATTGATCGAACGGTAAAAATGTTTAAGGAGATTTAATCATGGAATTGAGTATATACCATTATATATGTATTGTATATATCTATGATTAAAAACTATGTGAATTGATGAATCGAGTGGGTATAGTACAATTAAATGATGATTTCAAGTTCATAAAAAAAAAAATGGCATAATTTATAATCAATAAATCAAATTTTCCATTGAAAGATGTGCACAATCACAGTTTAAACTTTAACCAACTCTTGTTCAACTCGTCTAACTCAATCGTGTTTGGTGCATGCTTTGTAGCAAATCGGGTCTGGATCAGGATCCAACATGTGACCCATGCTTTAGAAAAAATAAATGGAACTGGACATTTCTATTATCTCGCTCTGTGGGGTTGTATGCTACATGACATGCTCGATTCAGCTTAATGAGCTTAACAAGTCTTGTTACCTCCTCGCCTGTTCGGTTCGTTCGGTTCGGTTACCGGCCCAAGTCGTTAGGCTGGTGCCTTATTTGTCCATCCGACCAAACTTACATGTCTAAGAGATGGTGAGGGGGGATTGGATTCGTTTTGGGTAGTGGTTCACCAAACATGGATATGAGGCAGACGAAAATTGTAATAAATCCAAATTTGGCACCACAATAATCAGATCCAGATACCATAAATGAATATCCAATTCTCAAACTGATCATTAATCAGATTTGGTTTTGGATACTGCATCCAACTAATCAGATCCGAAACTGAATAACAGAGAGTAGGGATGACAATATTGGCCCGACCCATGGGCCTCCAACCAACCCTACCCGAATGGAGCAGGGAATAACTGGTTTGACTGAGTTCTGGTTCGGGTACAGGGATTACCTGAACTAATTTGGCCGGGTATGAGGTAGATATGGGCTAAGAAGCACCCAACTTATGAATGGTGTGATTTAAGTAAAATATAATTTAAATTTATGAATAGTAGAAATTGAAATTGAATTTTTTTATGCCCCATAACACACCCAATTACCCGCAGGGTAAGCAAGAAACCCAACCTTCCATCCGTCCTCACAGAAAATGGGATGGGTATTGGGCAAAAAGTTGAGGTTTGGATAAGGGGCCCGTACCGGGTATATCTGTCTCCTCACTTGTCTTATATATATATATATATATATATATATATATATATATATATATATATATATATATATATATATATATATATAGTGAGAGAGATGGAGGGTATATGCTTAATCCTATTTATACTCAAATCTATCAAAATATATCTATCATTCAATCATTGATTAACGATAGAAATTTAAATTTAAAAATGAAACTTTTTGTATTTCAAAGTTTAATGTATAATAATATATTTTACTTTTTAAATTCAGATTTCCTTGAAAGTAGAGATGTTTGAATGAATTTAAGTATGGACTAATATATATATATATATATATATATATATATATATATACACACACACATATGTGTGTGAGGGAGAGAGAACCTTGCTTTTGTACATGTTTGCAAAGATAGGGATATCTGTCTTAGCCTTGATTCCTCCGAACAGGGAACCCACTATGCTCCTTCCCGACAGCAGTTCAGCCGAACCGATGCAGAAAGGTGCGCCCTTCATCTCCAAACCTAATATTACCGTCTTACCCCAACCCTGCCACCATAATATGTAGTTCACAAATCACAATCGCATAGCATTATTATTGACAAATTTCACTAACACGACACATATGAAATTAATCAAATGCACATACCGAGACACGGATACAAACCGGAGAGCCCGTGTCGTGTCCACCAAAAGTAACAGAAAAGGATAGCCAAATTTAAATTGGCATCTCAAACACGAAATAACATTACACGAGCATAACCCAAAACACGAAATCCCTACCCGCACTATCCGGATGACTTTTGAAATGGGTTGTCATTTTTAAAAATAGGGAGTAAAACCTGTTGGTACGTAGAAAATCATCACGTTAAAAGAAAAATCAGAAAGAATGGTTTACATCTCATTTATTACGACTAGCTACCTGCTTTGAAAATGAATTGTTTTTTAACAAGATTGTTGTTGAAACAGTAAAGGCTGAAGTCCTTACCGTGCGGCTGCTCCGGTAAGCTTCGGTCATTAGCGACGCAATTCCCACACACTCAAAGCAATAGTCAGCACCACCTCCTGTCATCTCTACGATCACCTGCTTCAAATCCCAACTTTTGATAAGTCTAACCAGCGTACAGATGGATGCGTCACCCGCCAACACACACACGTGTGATGAACTGAGAGAACAGTCATATATATATATATAAAAATACAAAGAAAGAAAGAAAGAGACTTGTCCGGACCTCACTGACTGACTTAGCGCCATAATCCTTCGGGTTGATGAAATCAGTAAGCCCAAATCTTTTTCCTGTCACAAATTAATATCCACAACTATCAAACTATTGGAAATACACAAATTTTGCATCTCTGTAAGTATTTGCACACAGCTATCATACAGAAATCTTGCAACTGAAAAGGATAAGAGGAACTTAGATATACTGAATATGTATCTATGTATGTATAGAGAGAGTGGGAGCTGTTAGAAACCTCTCACCCTAAACTTAAGGGTCACTGCAATTCATACTATCAATGCGACAGTGACGATCAAAATAATCATTTCATATCACATTTAATGCACTCATAGGTATTAAATAACATCATTCTTCGTATCGATATTTACAAATGACTCAATTTATATCGTTCATATGAGTGTATAAACGACACAAATCATCTAATAGAGTCTTATACAAAATTTTATATATATATATAATATATATATATATATATATATATATATATATATATATATATATATATATATATATATATATATATATATATATGTTGAGGACAAGAGTGATCCAACACAAGTTGAGGACTAAAGCACACATTTGTTACACTTAAAAAATTTGTACTTAAAATAATAAGAGTCCGATAACAATTGTTCAATCTCGAGGGTGTGCATTGGCAAGGGATCTGGTGAAACCCATAGACTTTTACCAATCTCAAGCTTGTCTGGATTCAAATCGACTCCGATAATTCGCGAAGCGCCTCTGAGTCTGGCTCCTTCTGCAACCTATGCAAGTGGTAGAGAAGGCAAAACAACAACTAATTTAGTAGAATCCCTTTTAGAGATAAGAAAGATACAAAGCCAAGACCTCTCTCTCTCTCTCTATATATATATATATATATATATTAGGTCTTGAACCTAGATGTGGTCAGTTTGGAGCTGGCCCAGAGAGTTGAACCGGACCCAAACTGCCTTTGAAACCAATGGGAAGTAGAAGTAGAGGAACCAAAATTTGAATGGAGCCGGAAACCCTGCGTTTTGGTTCTACTTTAATGGATGATGGAACCAATGGTTCCAGACCATATTTTGGTCTCTGTTCCAAAATCCCACCTTTATTTCATATGCTTTTCAATTGAAACCATGTTTTTTAAATGATGTCCAAAACAGCTTGTTGCAGTATTGTGCACCTAGACATGGCCGGTTCCAAACGAGCATAGAACAGGGCCAAGAACCGGTTAAAAGTGGAATTGGTGAAAGCGGATCCTGAACCAGGTTCGGTTTCGGTTCCATCTTTCATGGAACTTGAACCAGAACAGGCGTTTCCACAAATTTTCTTTATTTTTTTAGATTTCAAACTTTTTAATAGTTCTTCTGGTTCAGTTTTTAGGCCTCAAACTAGAATCAGTCCAAAACTGGTGATTTCTGGAGCCGTAACTAGACTGACTCCTCACTTGTTTGGTTTCGGATCCAGGTTCCAAAGTAACTGGAACCAGCCTTGTCCACATGCATCTATTGGACATCAATCCTTTTGGTGTCCAAAACAGCTGGCTGGATTCGAATAAAAAATTGAACCATGAACTTGACCGCAACCGGAATAGAGGTGGCTGGTTTTGGACTCCCCTGAAACCAGTTGGAACCGGAACCAGAAGGTCCCAGTTTACTCAAAAGGGGCCAGGTCTGTTCTGGAGTTGTGAGCGTGTTCACCTTTCATATGATGCTTAAATGATAAATGGACATGGATCGATCCACAATGTTAAGATTCATACATGGTTCAAACTTACCGCCAAACCTATGGACCCTAATCCAAAAATCGCGACGGTGGACCCTTTCTCGACTCCGGCAACCCTCCAAGAGGCTCCAATACCTGTCAATGATCATAAGAACTTCGGGATTTTGGATCACATTAACATGAATCCAATGTCATGCCCTTGAAAAGTATCAAACCAATACCTGTCAATGATCATAAGAACTTCGGGATTTTGGATCACATTAACATGAATCCAATGTCATGCCCTTGAAAAGTATCAAATCAAATCAAGGTGGTGTAAAATGTCCTCATCAATAGAAGACTAACTAGGTTCTATATTAACATTTTCGTTGTTCAATCGGTTCGGTTTTATATCCATAAAAACCGAACCAAAATGAGCACCGGATTACCTAAACTGAACCACATAGAAGAAATCATTGGTTTCGAGATGCCGACAGTTTATAACCATCAGTTCTGGTTTTGATTTTGGTTTTGATTTTATAAAGGTAAAACCCGAATCAAACCGAATAATCCCGACTTTAGGTTCGGGTTTCAGTCGGTTCTTCATAAATTAGATTCGGATTGAAACGGCTGAGACAGCCAAACCAAAATCAAGCCTTCTCTCACACCAAGTGGACTTTAGCCGAACTAGGCCTTACCAGTGGAAATGCCACAACTGAGCAAGCAAACCTTGTCCGGCGGGATGCCCGGGTCAACCCTCACAAGCTGAGTCTCATCGATAACGGTGTACTCGGCGAAGCTCGAAACACAGAGGAAGTGGTGCAGGATCTCCCCATTAATGGCTGAAAACCGGCTGGTCCCTTCTCTAGGCATCCCTCTCCTTTCGGCATCAAAGGGGACCTTCGAGCAGATATTGCTCTTCTCCGACTTGCAATCCACACAATCATCGCAGTTGGCGAGAAAGACGGGCACCACCATGTCTCCCTCTTTGAACTCGGTCACATGTTCTCCTACACTCTCCACAATCCTGCTCATAATACCAAAAAACAAGATGGAGCTCAAAGCAAATCTTTCGGCTTCGAATCATCGAAACTTGACCAATACCGATTTTCTTTAGTGACTCGAAAATCCAATATCTATGTATGAAGATGTGATTTATCTGTCGATTTCCATGAGATTGACCCTTCTGAAGATCCATCAATGAGTTCATTTTGATGAAACGCAATTCCTATACAGGAGGATTTTACATGTGGTCGACCTTACCAAATATAAATCTTTTCAGATACATCTCTCATGAGTCGTGTGTGTATGTAAAGAAGTTGGTGTGAGGGAATTCATGGTTTAGAGTGTTACCCGACGGCTTCATGACCAAGAATCCTGGGGAAGATTGCGAGTGGTTCCTGACGAGGGAATAGAGGTAATTAATAATGGGTAGTCTCTTTTTATATATATATATATATATATATATATATATATATTATATATATATATATATATATATATATATATATATATATATATATATATAGAGAGAGAGAGAGAGAGAGAGAGAGAGAGAGAGAGAGAGAGAGAGAGAGAGAGAGAGAGGTGAAATTTGATTCTTGTGGATTACGGGGATATCACGCCAGAAGGTGAGGTCGCTGTGACAGAGGGAGGTGCAGATGATTTTGATTCTGACTTCCCATTGCTGAGGGGGAGCTACGTTGATCTCTTCTATCACTAATGGCTCCCCTCGCTTCCAGCACACCGCCCCTGCGTGAAGTTTCAGTGTCTAATTCAGAGAGAGAGAGAGAGTGTGTGTGAGAGAGAGAGAGAAAGAGAGAGAGAGAGTGTGTGTGTGTGTGTGTGAGAGAGAGAAAGAGAGAGAGAGAGAGAGAGAACCCTTGCAGCGGATGATTTTTCCCTTAGTTTCCATCGTTTGCTGACTAAGAAAGGATGAAAGCTTGGAGAAGCCCTGGGCTCCTCTGGCTGTTGGTGAAGGATAATGACAAAGATTAGAGATTGCAGTTCCTCCTCTTATAGATCAGCTCTACCATTTTAAGCCCAGTTGACCTCTGGGTCTCCTCTCATCTGTGTTCAGCCCCCAAAAGTCTTTCACCACCTTCTACCAATTTTCAATACTTTCCCATGGCTCTTCAAAACCGCTCCCCGTTAAAACCACGGTAACTATCGTCAAAACCACATAAATTTAAGTGGTTTTGGGTACACATTTTGGTTTCAAACTTAGCCTGACGGTTTCAATTGAAACCGAATCCGGCTTAGAACCGGTTAAAACTGGAGTTGGTGAGACCGAAACTGATCCTGAAACCCACAACAACTCCATTCGATTTCAGTTTCATCTTTCATCAAACCCAACCTGACCTAAAACCAAAACCGATAGTTCCAAACAATCGGTTTCAAATTTTTAAATTTTTTGTTGAATTTTAAAATTTTCAATAATTTTTAACTATTTTCAAGTTTCGAAGAAACTAGAACCGAAAGTTTGAAACTGATAATTTTACACTCAACCGGGTATATCTAGTTTTAGTGATAGCATCAACCCTTTTAACCGGTGAGTATTGGAAATTCATGGGAGAAGGAAAGGTAGTAGAAGCTAGTGAAGGACGGTTGGTGGTTGAAGGGGCAAAAGGTGGTAAAACGAGAGCAATGAGCATAATTAAGTATCCTGTTCAAACTATATTTTCTCTTCTCTTCTCTCTCTCTCTCATATATATATTCATGAAAGAGAAAAGTAGCGAAAGTCTATTGGTGGTTGAAGGGGCCAAAAGGTAGTAAAATGGGAGCATTAGCAATAATTAAGTTCTGAATAAAAACTACATCCTTCCCCCCTCCACCCCCCCCTCTCTCTCTCTCTCTCTCTCTCTCTCTCTCTCTCTCTCTCTCTCTCTCTATATATATATATATATATATATATATATATATATATATATATATATAAGTAATGTCAAATGTTTCTAAGTATTAGGTATATTAACGTATGCAAAAGATGTTTCTTATGAAAGATAAGTAAGAGAGGTATGTTTAAAATGGTTTGAAAGGTGATGAAATAAGGTCCTATAAGAAGGTTTTTGAAACTATAATGAAAAAGTTTAGAAGAGAAAAAAAAAGACTGCCAGAGTTTGGAAATAAAACCATCAAACATTATATGACTATTTTGGAGATAACTATTCATATAGAACAAGATTAAGTACTATCAGGGAAAGGAATCCATATAGCCTACCCTCTTGAAAACCGGTTGGTTGTTGTTATATATATATATATCATGTAACATGTGGGAAAATAATTTTACTGAGTCTTTATCTTTAACCATCAAAATCAAAGAAATTGATAGTTACAGTAAAATAAAAAAGTATTTTTGTAGTATTTGCATATACTTGATTTATAAATGTACTTTTTTATTTTGTTGGTTTTCTAATATAAGGACCATATTTTTTATTAGAAGATAGAGATTATTGAGGATATTCTATCACAATCACTTATGCATATGTTCCATATATATACACCCATGTTGAAAAAGCTTGGTTTTGTGTTATATATATATAAAGAGAGAGAGAGAGAGGCTCATGGACCATGTGTAAAAGCAATTTCGCTAAGTCCTTATCTTTAACCATAAAAAAAATTGATAGTTGAGACTAAAAGCAAAACATAGGTTGGTATTGTTTGAATATGTTTGTTTTAGAAAGCTACTTTTTGTTTCTTTCTTGTTTTTCTAATCTCAAGTATCATCTTGTTTTTCAAAAGGTTGAGATTGGTGAGGATGTTTTAGTACCATGACTTGTGCATGTTCTCTCTCTATACATAGAGAGAGATAATGGGAATTGCTAGACTCTTATTGATAAAGACTATTTAAATTTTAAAAATGAAGTAATTCTTTTAATATTTTATATAGTCAGTTAAATTAATAAAATGAAGGATCCAAATTGTCAAGAACAATCTAGCATGAATGAAATTTCTTGTGACGGGCAGCTAGATTTTGTATAGCTAGGAGCTACTTATGTTGTCATGACCGAGAACACGAAAATGCAACTCAATGGAGGATTCGTGTTTCGTGTCCTTCGTTGCAAGTTAGGCACACGGAGACATAGCTACCCTGGTTAGGGGTCAGCTCCAGTGGCCGATCACATTGTGACGGGGCGGGACAACTGCCCCACCCGAAATTCTGAAAAATTTTGTGTATTGAAATTTTGAGAAAAAAAATCAAAATCTTTGAAGCCCGCCCGAAACAAGTTTTTGGATCTGCCACTGGTTGGAACACGAAAAGCTTCAAGTAGAAGTTCAAGAGAACAACACCCAGTAGGGCGGGCACAACTGGCCGGGGTTTGCCTAACCCTAGCTTGCAACTAAAGAATTCCACCTTAACGCACATTCTAATCACAATTTGGTGCTGATCTCCCAATATCATAAATAATTGCAACTTGATTACTAATTTAAGTTTATCCACATTGATTTGGTAATAAGCTTATGCTGCAATTATCGCCGCAAGTTTTCTCGACGTCGATCGGCATTGACCTCCTAATTCTTTTGCTCTAAGGTTTGCCCAATATCGCCAATTTGATTCGGTTCGGTTTAACCCGATTTGGACAACATTGCTCTGTGCTTTCAGTCGCTCAAGTATACATCATGCTCTAAAATAACCTGATGTTGTTCTTTTCATTTTCAACCTTTTGCAATGCAGATCTCTTTTTCCTCGGCATTACATGGCACCAACAATGTGATATATATATATATATATATATAAAAGAAATGATTAGATTCTTCATATGGATACTAGCCGTTTGACCGTTCTTGATGAATGATTGAAGAATGGTGCCTTATACCGTTCCCTAATAGTCCATTAAAAACTATTGAATGGTCTATCATTAACCCACCCCTTTGAAAAATTACCAAGAAAAATGGACTTTATTTCTCTATGTTTTCTCCTTGATATTACATTGCACCAACATATATAATTATATACACACACGAAATGTACCAAACATCAAGAGAATTTTATATATATATATATATATATATAAAAGAAAACTTAGACATACATAATGCATGTCATACTTGATAGTTATAATATTTGTAAAGTGGTAGACCCCCTTGCATTTATTGCAAAGGAGCTGGGATGAGTGAACGATATATATATATATATATATATAGATAGATAGATAGATAGATAGATAGATAGATAGATAGAGAGAGAGAGAAAGAGAGAGAGAGAGAGAGAGAGTTAACATCCTGTTGACGTTTGGAAGCGTGCAAGTCTCCTCCAAAGTAGTTGGCGTTAATGTTCATTGATGGTCTTGTTATAAGAGACAGTGGTTTTTTAGTTTGTGGGTACTACTCATAATTCAAACCCCTTGATTTTCAAGGAACGCCAATTTTGGAGATGCAGAAGATTATGAATCGGATCAAATCCTTGCATTCATCACTATAATGGTTCTGATCCACATTGAATCCATGTGTGAATTGATCCAATTCCCCAATTGTGACTTGTCCCAACTTTACCTTACCAGACTTGAAGAGGAAGAAATGTACTTAAATTTAGTTCACTCACAAATCTTGTATGCAAGTTTAGAGTGTGTGTGTGCGCTCACGCTGAATGCTCATTGAACAACAAAGAGTATAACTTAGTTTCTCAAAAAATAATCTAAGTGCTCCAATGAAGGGGATTGTTTTTTCACCGATCTGCTCAATTCCTTCACAACTTGGCAGATACCGAAACCAAAACCAACGGTTCATGCTTTTGTAAAACCGGTTCGAAACCAAAACCAATGGTTCCAAACGGCAGATTTTATTTATATAAAATTTCTGAAACATATTAGCACAAACAAATCTTCGACCATAATGGCAACCATTTTCCATATCATCTCCTTTGTAACAAGTTTGATTTTGTGGAGTGTTTTTAGTGTTTATGTTTCATTAAATATATTTTCTAAGATTCCTTAAGTATTTTTGTAGCTCAACAGGAAGATACTTTAAGAAAAGCTTTTCTTTAATGTAGTCTCGGAGTGGTTTTGAAATCAAAATCAGACTCCATATCCGAAACCACTTAAACCGTCTCCGGACCCGGAACCATTTCCTAAACAGTTCAGTTACGGTTTCTGGTTTCAGGTGAACCGGATATGTCTATATAAGAAAAACTTTTTTTTAATGTAGTTTAACTCAATAGTAAGATACTTTAAGAAAAACATTTTTTTAGTGTAGTTTCGGGGCAGTTTTGAATTCGAAATCAGACTTGAAACTGGATTCAAAACTAGATGTGGAACCAGCTAAACAATCTCTGGACTCAAAACCCTTCTCTAGATGGCTCGGTTATGGTTTGTGGTGAAAGAGACATGTCTATATAAGAAAAACTTTTTTCTAATGTAGTTTGAAATCGAAATAGGACCTGAAACTGGATTTAAAATCATTCTGAAACCAAATCCGAAACTTTTTAAACCTTACCTTAATTGATTCTGCGGTTTCTAAAACCAGTTTTTTTCCAGTGGGAGGCCAAAGCCTAACATGCACATACAGGCATACACGCATGCACACCTCGAGAAATCAAAGTCCAATACCTGCATCTTGTGAGTCGAGAACCCTATTAAGTGAGCAAACGCTGTTGATGCTTAACACACATACACCCAAACAAGCAATACAAGCAACAACAACTAAGTCTTTTCCTATATTAGATGGGGTATGCTTAACACACACATACAGATATGCTAGCAGTTCACTCAATATAAACTAGATCATTCTTTATTATTTCTTTCCAACACTTTTATGGTTGACTTCTTCCTCTTTTAATATTTTGACAATTTAGTTTTTCATATCCTCTCACACGAGCATTCTTGGGTTATCTTTTTACGTGTTCAAACCATCTTAAATGATTTTTCCTCATTTTATCTTCTATTGGTGCTACTCTCAAATTATTTCTAATAACCTCATTATGTATATTGTCTTTCCTTGTGTGACCGCATATTCATAACAACATCTTCATTTATGCTACAGGCATCTTTTATAGATGTTGATGATTAACTACCCAACACTCGTAACCATAACACATAGCAGGTCTGATTGTTTCTCTATAATATTTACCTTTCAACTTTAATAGTATCTTCTTATCACACAAAATACCTAATACCCCTCTCCATTTTAACCAACAGAATAATTCTATGCATAACATCTCAATCAATTTTTTGATCACTTTGAAAAATTGACCCAAAAAAGCAATAACGAAACTAAACATTCTTATAGGTGAAACAAATAGACCATTGAACAATTTCGGGTGAGACCGAATTTGTAAGCTATGATTTTTCTTCCTCTGCTCAATGTAGATCTTCCACTATAGATACATGCATGCACAACCCCTGAAGGCGCCGCTGCCGAAAAGCGAAGTCTTCAACTCCGACCCGAGACTCCGGTTTAGATGTTGATCTAATGTTATTATCTTGAAAGTGTGATTAATGCATACTAACCAATCTTGTTGGATAGCTTCAATATATTCACACATTATAGTGTCATACCCGATTGAGACAGGTCGGAGACGGGTATAACTGTATCCAGGTCCGACCCAAACCTCAACGTGGTAGGTATGGGTTACCAAGAGATAACCGGGTGGGTATGGGGCAAGAATGGTGCACAGGTCAGATATGGTATGGTTCGGGTACCTTATCCTTATACCCGAACCTAAACCCGATTGAGTCAGATATTCCTAAAGGTGTTTATGGTTTGGTTTTAGTCTCAACCTCGAATCAAACCACTAGTTTAAGTTCTTCAACTTTTAATGAATCAAATTGAACTGTGCTATCATCAGAACTGAACTGATCCATCTGTTCTATTTTGGTTCAGTTTTCAACCATAGTTCTACTTATTTAAGGGTTTTGCTAAAAACAATATATTATGCCATTAGATTATGTGGATGTACAGTCCATACTTTATATGTATATGAGGTTATAAAACTCATATGTATAAACTTATAAACATGTCAAGAATTATGTCCGTATAAGTGTATAAACTATGGAATTACATGGCACCCTTTCATATCAGACTTTACTAGACGATTGACGTCGTTCGTGTAATGTCACATTTGATATAAATCAAACTGCTCATCAATATTGACATGAGAATCAATGTTATTTAAATGTGACACGAGATGAATGCTTTTATCACTATCATTCGATTGATTGCACGATGATGGCCATGATCAAACAATGTCTTGAAACTCCTACCCTCTCTATAAACTATATACATATAGAGAGAGAAACTGGTATATACTAGCAATTTTTCTACAAACATATATCAACACATTTGAGCCGTTGAGATCAAAGGCTAGAAACAAGGGTTTTTAAATAGTGTATTGGTCATTCTCTCTCTCTCAAATCATTTCTGCCTTGTCTTGGCTGTTCTTTGACGGGTCTGCATTATCTTCATCCTCCCTTCATATATATATATATATATTTTTTTATTTACATTTTATATAAGGTTATAAAACTCCTTTGAACGTAATTTTTCAAGGATTTATATTGTAAACTCCTTTGAATTGAGCTTCTTGCCCTTCAGTTTTCTCATGCGTGATAAATCCGTCCATGTTCCGTTTGCGTCGGTTTCGTGTCATTTTTCTAAAAGTTCCTGCCCTCAAAATTTGCCGCCATGGGGCCCGCCCTACACAACGAACTGTCTTCATGGTGACGGGGTGGTGGGCCATCCCTTTGATGCTGACTTGTACATTCTTATCCATTCTGAGTATCCATGCTTCTTATTCTTAGTTTACGAAATAGGATCCATCTTTGAAGTTAAAGACAACAAAGTCCTCTCCGGTGAACCTTTGGTAGGATCCTGTTTCCGCCTGACGGTTAATGTGGGAACCGGCGGATACTGTTTGGCATAATCCAAAAACCTGACAAAGTTTGTAAAATTTATTTTAATTTCTTGCTATACATTGAAACAAATGTTCGCGATTTTATTTAGTTTTTATTACAAGAGGAGGCTGAAACCTAATGCACTATCCGATAGTCAAACTCCCCACCAACAACAATGGTGCTAGAGCGCTTTGCCATTGAGCTAATACTCTCGGTGCAATTCGTGATGCTTTTTTGTGGCCACACATTTAAAGCACATGAATCATACACAAAACCAAGCAAAATCATGAACAAGTTCATCGAATGAACTTAGTTCCGCTTTCTCTATAACGAACTCGAGATCAAGCTTTTCTAACGACACAAAATCAAGCAAAATGAGCATAACGAGCAAATAGCTCATGGGGTTTGATCTCAAGATACATGTCATGAGTTCGATCCCCAGGAGCATGGATCAGGCTCCAGACTGATTCTGAAAGATGCCGTTTTTCTCTGGATTGGATATTGTGAACTCGATCCGGAATCGATCCAAACTAAACCCTGATTAAGCTGGCACATTGACCCACCTCTTAAGCTGAGAAAAATCATCATGAGGGGAGTTTTGTCACATAGGTAGCTGATGTGGGACATAAGCCTTATGTTTCATTCAAACAGCCAGTGGGCTTTTCATGCTTGCCCACTCTTCGTCAATCCTTACTTGGATCCCAAAAAGTAATAGTAGTAGTAGTAATAATAATAATAATAATAATAATCTTCACGTTCAATTCAATTATTGGTGGCAGTTTCGTGTTTCGGTTTTGTTTTTGTTTTTATCGTGTCTTTTTTTAGTTCGTGTCAAAAACAAGTCAACCCAAACAATACCTGAATCTTTTTCAGGTAGACGAGCATGTAGTTTGATCTCTGCATTTGTGATCGGTTTTCAGTTTGTGTGTGAAATTGCCGGGAGTTCCACGTTTTGGGTCAAGTTTGATGCAGAAACAGGTCGACCTCAAATGAAAATTTTCTTCTTGTTCACTTTGTCTTGACACAAAACACGAACTTTTAGGAATTGTGTTCCAGTTGGGTTTTCATGTCCAAGTTTGAAGCAGCAAGGGGTTTCTGTTGATCACATAAGAGGTATCTGACACGAAAACCTGATAAGAGCGAACCGCAGAGAGCCATGTTCTTTATGCACCCAAAGTAACAAGATATGATCGGATCATGTTCTTGTTGACCTGTTTGTGCCAAAAACAAGCACAGCACGAACACGACCTGTTACACAAAATGGCTACCACTAATCCTAACTTTATCAGTCATTACATAACTTTGTATATTGTTGTTTTTATAATACCTTTAGGATATATTTTTTTTGTGGCTCTCTATTTAGTATTTTTTTTTTGTTTTGGGCTTCGTTCCAATTCATCATGGACATGGACAAGTATATTTTCTTAATTATTATATTATTTTTTAAATTATTATATAGACATGTCCGATTCTGGTTTATTTAGAGCTATAAACCATTCAGGTTATACCGTCAGTTTGGTTCTAATTCTGAATCACGGACAGGTTATTTCTTGATTTTTTCATGAAAGGAAGAACCGCAACCGAACAAAGAGGCTAAGTCTCTATTCAATTTGGTAGGTCGGTTCTGAATCGGACATATCTACGTATGCAAACCAAGGTATGAACTGATTTAAATATAAATTTCCAATTTCCTGAAGGTCGGATCTGGTGGCTGCACCGTCCATCCACCGTTTTTAAGAAGCCTTCTGCTACTTAGTTGAAGGACAACCAAGAGTTTTTTCAAAAGTTTTTTTCTCTTTATTTATTTACTTTTTCAAAAGTTTGAATGAATTCTTGGTTGAGGTTTCACTGAAGGTGGCGTCCGCACCTGGTTGCTTGCTCATCTTGGGCTGCCCATGTCCACAAAATCACATACTAAGGTCAAAAAGAAACCTAAACTATTCAATAATGATGATAGTGATATGAAATGTGATCTAGAAATTAATTATTTAATCCAAGAAAAACGAGCAATATTTGCAACTTATTCGAATGCATGCCCATAGAGAAAGAAATATGTCTGCTGATTGGTAGCATTGCCTTCATTGGCAAGAAAAAAAAAAGGAAATCCATGTAAACCAGCATCAAGATCGTTAGCTCAACGGCAGGACACTTTAGTACCGTTGTTTCTGTGCATAAGATACATTTGTGTACAAAAGATGTGTGCATGGGTGTGTTTTAGCCTTTGGCCTCCTACAACAATAATTAAGCATTTTCTCGTACCATATGGGGTCGGCTACATGGATTTTATGTTTCCATAAAGTTCGATCATGTGTCATACTTATTTTCTTCTAACACTTGTGTGGTCTCTCTTCTTCTTTTTAACATTTTCATAATGTAGTTTTTCATATTTTTTTTTATCTCAGTAGTTTTTTTACGTATTCAAACTATCTTAAACGATTTTTCCTTATTTTATCATCTATTAGTGTCACTCTCAATTTTTCTAATAACCTCATTACATATACGGTCTTTGCGGGACTACTCATCCATAGCATCTTCATTTTTACTACAAACATTTTTGTACATATTGATAATTAACTGCCCAATGCTTAGAACCATAAGACATTGTAGGTCGAATTGTTGCGGTATAATATTTATCTTTTAACTTTAATGGTATCTTCTTATCATATAAAATATATGATACACCTCTTCATTTTAACCAACATGCATTAATTTTATATATAACGTCTCCATCATTTTTTTTGTCACTCTTATAACCAAAAAAATCTAAAGAACCCAAGATTGCACATGCTAAATTGTCAAGTGGATGCATAAAATTAGATTGGAAGGGTATCTTAATCTTTATTATGATAGCAAGGACTAAGGTTTACTATCTTCTACGTCAATATGTATGCCTTGATGAGAGATGCGGTGCTCTCCTGCTTCATGTCTCTCAAAAAATGGAGATCAAAGAGAGAGAATTTTTTTATAACTTGGGGACCATAATCCCTCAATTTATAATTGATTAGGGTTCTTGTAGTTTCTAATTCAGTAAGCTGAAACCACCTTAATGGGTATATGTAGACATGTTCGATTTCGGGTATACCGAAATCGGCAGTTCCAAACCACCGGTTTTGCTTTGCCTAGAACCGCTCGTGGAACAATTTGGATTTTAGAGCCACCAATTTCGGAGGAGTTTTGGTTCCAGTTTCGAAACGGTTTTTCAATTTTTGTTTTTTTAGAAATATAAGAGCAATGTGTCTACTGGGAGTCGAACTCCCCACCAACCGCAATAGTATCATTAAGCTAACAGTTTGTTTATGATAAAGGGCTTTAGAAAATATATTTAAACATAATTAACAACTGTTTGAAACCACTGGTTGGGGTTTCAGGTTGGGCTGGTTTTTAAAGATCATGATCCATAACCGAACCGAGGGTTTTCCAATTCCTATTATAGTTCGGGTGCAGGTTCAATCGGTTCCAAACTGACCATGTCTAGCTATGTGCATATTGGATCTCAAGCTCCATGAGATGTTGTCATGCTCATTATCCGAATCCACATTAAATTACTTGATTGGGCCCAGCTAATTAGATAGTATACGATACCTAACTTGTTTGACATATATGTTGGACCATATTTTTGAATTATTAATCCCTTAAAAATGATAGAGAACAATAAAAAGGAAATATATGATCAATATTATCCTAGAAATTGGAAAAAATTAACGGTCCCCATGTGATGGACTTACAAAATCTTTTAGGGAAAATTATGTGAAGTAGACTAAGCATTCAATTATGAAGTACAGTTACTATGGTAAAGAAGACACTCAACCTCAGCTCAAAAGAGATCAAAATAAAATATTATTTTACTTGGAATCATGTTAAAAGGTGATTATATTAAGCAGTCTACCTATTTTACGGTGAGGTGAGGCATGCACCTGATTGTAAATCTTAAAATTCCGTGAGTCTACTGTTTTATAAAAGAAAATACAAGTATTTTGTGGACGTAAAATTAAAGTAAACTCCTCCTAAAAAAGTTATATAGGGCCGGTGATTATATTTGAAAGAAACCAAATAAAACCTTGAAAATGTGTTAATCTTGAGTGGAGACAAAGAGAGTCCTCTAGGGGCCATGGCCACCCAAGATTTAGAATTTTTCTAGGAGGGCCTTTTGCATCTTGGAAAATAATCACACGATCGTTGTTGGTTGGGGAGTTCGACTCCGAGAGAGTGCATGTGTGGGTGTGTGGTAGGCTTCGGCCTCCTCTTCTAACAAGAAAAATAGTGGTGTTATCTAAGCTAATCTAAGCCGTCCCATTGCATTTAGAAGCTCAGTGCTGCCCAATAGTTTTATTTTGGTTATTCCACTCACCTCTCCCTTCACATCTACATTTCCAAACGATTCAAAATCTCAACCGTCCATACTGGAGATGCACTCCAACCACAATTGGTGGCTGAGATTTAAGGGCGGTGGCTGAGATTTAAGGGCTCATATCAAATATGATCTTCGTCCGTGTATCATTTGGAGAGTAAACTTCTCTGGCGCGCGCACGCACAAACACACAGCGGGGGCAATAAACTTACGTTATATGAACTTGGCGCAGCAGGTCTTTGATTAAGTGGGCGTGGGTGTGCCTCGTACTGAACCTACGTACTCCCACCCAGTTTGATGCAAGTCTATGGGTCCCATTGCGTATAAAAGGCCAAAGTCTAAACTCCCACTGAAATCACGCTAGACTTACGGCCCGTGCCCACTGGCTGAACCCGCTCCGTTCCTTTCACTAAACAATTATTTCATGATCGCAACTTTAACTGCAAAAGTGCCAAACAAATATATATATATAGAGAGAGAGAGAGAGAGAGAGATAATATATATATATATAGAGAGAGAGAGACCCATTGAAACAGGATGGTCCGGGGGAGCACCCGGATTTGAAAATCCATCGAGCAGTGAAATTGCGAAACCACTAATGGTTCTTCTTCTCCATGCGGCAAGTAAACCTGTATATAATTATGGCTTCAAGCTCTTTTAAGTACGATAGGACTTATCTCTCTTTCTCTCAATCAACAGAAAAAACAAGAAGGAAGGAGAAACAATGGCAACAGTGGAAACCACCAAATTACAGCGTCTCTTTGAGGCCTGCTTCGCCGTTTTGACAGATGAAGACCCTCCTTCTTACAGACAGATTCAATGGCTCAGACATCTTCTAGGTTCTCTCTCTCTCTCTCTCTCTCTCTCTCTCTCTCTCTCTCTCTCTGCGCGCGTGTGTGAAGGGATTATGATATCGATACTGGGGTGCAGATTCAATAGAAGCATCCGACGTTGGAATCAATGAATTTGGTGCAGAGAGTCCAAGTTGTGACAAAAGTTTGATAGACGGCCAATCTTTGACGAGCATCACCTATATTCATATCTACGAATGTGAATATTTCTCCGTGAGTTTCTTTCGTTAGACATGCTTAGTTTTGTAACTATGGTTTACCGATTAAGGAAACAGCAAGGTTGATGTGTGATCTGTTCGATTTGATGGTTTGTTCGTCAGATGGGAATTTTCTGTTTACCGGCGGGAGCCAGCCTTCCCTTACATGACCGTCCTTAGCAAGTTATTGTATGGTTCGATGTATGTCAAAGCCTATGATTGGGTGCTTCCGACCAACATGGCTCTCATGGAAGATCGTGGTCATAAACGAATAGGTCATCTCTCTCTCTCTCTCTCTCTCTCTCTCTCTCTCTCTCTCTCTCTCTCTCTCTCTCTCTGAGATCTAATTTTTTTTGTGTGGAACCTTCATTGAAATAAATTTAATGAAAGTTCACTGTGTTGGAAGCATCAGGTGTTTTGTGTTGTTTTTATGAATACTGTAATATATGAAAGCCATGACTGAAGGAAGAGGCATTTTTTGGGTTTTTGTTTGCTTTAGTTGGCCTGGCTGGATTAGCGGTGGACGAGGTCTTGGAGGCGCCGTGCGAACCTACCGTCCTGTTTCCAAGGAGCGGTGGGAACATCCACTCCTTCACCGCTCTCACGCCCATCGCCATCCTCGACGTTCTCTCTCCGCCCTACTCGGAGGAGGTCGACAGACCCTCAACCTACTTCTCCGAGTTGCCTATCCGAGCCTTGCCAGGTTTTGCCCACCCCCTTTCCCTTATATATATATATATATATATATATATATATATATATATATATATATATATATATATATATGTGTGTGTGTGTGTGTTTTTATTAACTTTTGCATATAAGTAATTGTCTTAAATCATTTTTCAATTGTTTTAATTGTCTCAATAAAAAAATAAATGATTGAAATTATAAAATAGAAAGAAAAAAGTATACTTAAATAAAATTTAATGGGTTGATTCAAAATCAACTTTTTGCTTTCTATTTCCAACCACTATATGTTTGATGAAATGAAAATTGTTGAGCATATTTTAACATAAATTTAGATGTAAATACTATAATGGAACGAACAAACGCCTTTTTACTAGTGTCCATAACAAATCCATCAAAATTGATCAAAGAGTCTTTTATACCCTAAAGGACATATCCGATCTCATCATTTGTAAAAGATAGTGTGTTTTTGGTGTTGGCTTTAATAATCCATCAACAATTGTGATTACGCATACAAGATTGTGACACTCATTTCAAGATCTTATCCACTTGTTACTAGACACAAGTATAATTTATAGTTTTCTTTAAAAAATATATAAAAAATTTATTATATTCATATCATTTAAAAGAACATGATGATTCATTATATATGTATATGTATATATATATGTATATATGTATATGTATATATGATTCCCAATAAGCCATTGGGTTGATGAAGTTAATGATGGATGTTTCAGGTTATGCCGCTCTGGAAGAGATTGATTTGCCCAACGATCTGGTTGTCGAAGGAGCGCCGTATCTTGGGCCTAAACTCAGAGGAATTTTACTTGATGAATTGTGAACGGAGACTCAAGTTCGAACTTTTTGTGTACAGTTTATTGCCTTAATTTACAGATCTAATATAGAATTTGAAAGTGTTCCACCTTCTTCTTTTGATATACAGTTTATATATATAAATAAGGAGTCTTAGCATGTAATACCTTTTGATATATAATCTTACGTAAATATCTAGATCAATGATGAAATTTGAATTAAAGTATTATTATATTTTGTATTTAATATATTATTATATTAACTGTAAAGTAATTTAAATTTTCACCGTAAATTTGAAAGATCAAAGAGTACAGTTCATGAACACATTAATTCATACTTAAAAATTTCAATCATCTGATTAAGATCAGTTTTTGAAATTTAAAAAAAAAAAAGCAATTCGTTATTTTTTCAAGTACAATAAATGCATTCAATATTATTTTTTTATTTAAAAATCTCAACGGTTGATTTTAAAGATTGAATTGTTGAGATTTTTAAGAAGATTAAAACGTAGATTGATGTACACATAGATTAATTTTTCTTTCTCTCTCTATACAGTGAGGGAGGGAGGGTTCTTGTGTTTTCCAGCCTTAAGTACGATTATGAGTGGTGGAAACGTGGTTTACATGCATTAACAATCATATCATTCATGAGTCATTAGTTAAATTAGAAGAGATTATTTCTAATATCAAAGATATTGTTTATTACTAAAAAATATTATTATTAATGAGATAATATAGAGAATTATGTGCACTCTTGCACGTTAATAAGGGATAGAGTGGATGGTTGAAGTTTCCGTTTGACGTTGGATTGTGGAAAAGCGTTCGCAGTATTTTGTGGGTTTCTGGGCCATGAGCTTCGGAAAACATTGGGCTACGCTTAGTTCTTTGAGGGTTGATGTCTGGATCCGGTTCTCATGACCCAAATTCAATTTGAATCAACCCACACCCAAATTTGGATTGTCCACATCTTCTCCTCATCAGTTTTTAAGGTTAAGCATGCACTAAGCCCATCTACTTAGGGTTAGAGATTTCAATCCGGGCAAGCTCGGCCTCGGCCTTCATGGGCGAGAAACAATGTGGTTCGAACGATTTGGTCCATAAAGGACTCAATGTGCATTCAGTATTCTATGTATTTCGTTTTAAATCATAAGTTCTAACACCTTTTAAAAAAAGGACTCAATGTGCATTCAGTATTCTATGTATTTCGTTTTAAATCATAAGTTCTAACACCTTTTAAAAAAATACCTTTTAGAAAAAAGGTGTTAAAAGACGAACACAAAGAAAGTATGGTGAAAATGATGCGACCTGTCAACTTGATCTAGGAGCAATACACAACTCGTCCTGGTCTAGTGTAGTGTGTCTAAGGCAGCAGCTGATTACACTCAATGACAATCCACACAAGTGGAAGTATGGATATTGCTATATATATATATATATATATATATATATATATATATATATATATATATATATATATATATATATATATATATATATATATATATAGAGAGAGAGAGAGAGAGAGAGAGAGAGAGAGAACTTGATATCTACTTGTGACATTGGCAATTGGTATTCATCTTTTGCTTTTTAGTAGTGGTACGAGTGTAATAAGTTTGTTCTTCATATTTTTAAAATATCTTTATATGTTTAAATTGTACTCAATGTTCTTGAAAAGTAGAGTGGATGTGAATAGGTAGTGCAAATGGTAGGAAGGATATTATAGAGAAAAGAAAATTGGGAGATACTAGACACCTTCTCATGTCATACTCTACTAGTTGATTTGTGTCATTTGTGGGATCACATGAACAATGTAGATCAACTTTTTCATCAACATCAGTATGAGGTTCAAAGTCATTTAATGTATATGGTACATTAAATATGACTCAAGATAAGTGCTTTAATCACCACCGTCTAATTGATCTTATAGACGATGGTGATGAACAAGTAATGTTTATCATGGGAGGCTCTCTCTCTCTCTCTCTATATATATATATATATAAAGAGAGAGAGAAACTGGGAGATGCTACACACCATTTCATACCAAACTCTATGGGGCGATCTGTATTGTTCGTACAATTGCACAAACGATCCAGATTGAATTATCCATTAACATTAATATGGAATTCAAAACCATTTAATACACATGGGTACATTAAATGCTACTTGAGATTGGTGTTTTCATCATCACTATCCGATGTACATAAATAGTGATGACGATTAAGTAATGTTTAGTATGAGAGAGTGTGTAGCAACTCCCTCTCTCTCTCTCTCTCTCTCTCTCTCTCTATATATATATATATATATATATATATATATATATCCCTCTTTCTATCTCTCTCTCTCTCTATCTATCTATCTATAGATAGAGAGAGAGAGAGAGAGAGAGAGTCATTGGATCATACATCTTTTAAAACATGCATACTTACGTCTACCTTTTACTTTTTCATGACATGAGTATGATGAGTTAGCGTCAATGCTTTTACGAGGGCCGGGGCACCGATCAAGGCGGGCTAGTAACCAAGCTGAATGTACCGAACACATGGTGCTCATGTTCAGCTTGTTTCATATATGAGCTATAGGTCATGTTCGTTTATTTATAAAAAGAAGCTGCTTTCGTAAGTTCATGATCGATTGTGACTCTTGGACTTCATTTAACTGGATGAAAGCAAAGCCCGTGGCACAATACAGTGATACGCCAATATGCAAATAGATCAAGCTATCAACCATGATGCAGCGAGCGTGGGTGGGTTAGGGATGGCAACGTGACGGGTTGGGATGGGTTTTCACTCCATCTGTTTTGGGGGATCAAAGTCTCACCACCCTTCACCTTTTGGTTACAACCAGACTCCGTCCCACCTCGCCCCACTTTAACCTGTAAAAGTATTTTTTAAGAAAAGATATTTAATATTATATAAAATATTGTTTATGATATTTTATATTAAACTAAAAGTTATTATGTATATATAATTATATTTATATACAAAACATACAAATATAAGCTCACAAAATACTTATAAACATATATATAATATAATATATATAAATAAACACTAATAACTCTGTACATGTAAGGGATCACCTTTACATGACCGGTCTCAAGCCTGAATAAAGAAGGAGGGTTGCACTAGGCTTCCGACAATCAACGTAAAATTTTATCCGACATAGATTCTACAAATTATGATAAGACATCGTGGAAATAAAGTCTATGTAGCCGACCTCATCTAGTAAGAGAAAAGGCTTAGTTGTTGTTGTTGTTTATAAATAGACACTAACATATATACTCCGGAATGGGTCTACGTTAAACCTACTCCTTCCTTGCAGCGCATTTCCTTCTCCTCCCACTCCGCTGTGGGGGTGGGTTTTCAGACCTAAAAACCTGTCCGATACTAACCTCAAGCTGGAGACTTCACATTTGGGTTGCAACCCCATCTACGTCCTGATGCTAATCCTGGCGGAGGAAATGGGTGTTTCTGCCCCTCGGGCGGCTGAAGTGCTAGTCCTCTTACCGGGGCTTCAGTCCCGTCCCAATACCAAATTATCGGCCATAGAACAAATAATAGAAAAGGAAAAGTTATCTTCAGATGTGTCGACCAGTTGTTTCTTATTCTTAACAAGCCCACTTCGAACTCATTTTAACTTAAGACACGTTCGGTTCTTGGTAAACAAGGACTGTCTGTTCCGACCCGTGGTTCCATCAAAACCTGGAACTAGAACCATGCCAGCCTCCTGCGGGTCTTCAGGTTCAAGTTCCACCAGTTTCAGATCCGGTTTCAAATCAGATATGATTTCGGTTTGGTTTCAGTTTCTTTTGGAAAATAAGGTGGGGATCTAAAACCAACGGGGCGGTCTGAACTGCCAGTTTCGGTTTCAGTTTGGTTCTTCAATAGGTGGAGGCGAAACTGAACCGTGGGAGTTCTCAGCTCCTGTCGAGTTCCAGTTCCATTGTGTCCAACCGGCAGTTCTGGTCCGTTTCAAGCCGCCGGCTGGATCAAAACGGACTACTCTATCTGAATTTGTTTTTTGCGCGTATTGAGTTGTGTTCGAGCTCGTTGGGATTTATGTTTATGTTAAAACAGTATCATAGTTTTTTTTTTTTTATAATGAGAGGTCGAAGCATAACACACACATGCATGCACATCCACAGGAATCAAACAAGCCACCTGCTCTGTAAAATCTTCATTTGTCTTCCAAATTTCAAATGGGGCGGTCGCCCCACCTCACCTCAGAGTAGATCCGCCACTGGATGACCGTATGCATTTCAATTGTAACTGATGCACAATGAAGTTATACAGTACAAAGGAGGTCTATATATATATATATATATATACGAGTCTACAAATCGAGAATGGTTCACGAACAAACTCATCATTTTTGGTAAGCTTCACGAGTCAAGCTGAGCCGACTACAGACTATTAAGGTCAATAGACCGAACATGGGCCCGCCACCAACGAGCTGAGTCCAGTGCATCTGTGAGCAGACCAGCTTCTTGTCAATGGCTCAATTCACTAATCCTGTTGTGACGGGTTCGCCGTGGCTCAGTTAGGACTTTGAATCCGATCGTCAACACCCGATGTGGTTAGGGCTGGCAAGCAAACCGAGCTCCTCGTATATCGGCTCGGTTCACCTCATTTCTAGCTCAATCTAGCTCGTGATCTTAACCAAGTTAAATAACAACATGTTTGGCTTGGTTGGGCTCGTGAAGCTCACCTTTAAAGAAAAATGTTTGCAAAATATATGTCTCGTCGTAAACGCGTATAAACCTGTAATTGGAACCACCGGAACTGAGGAGGACCCGGTTCAGTTCCTGTTTCAGCTTCTGTAGAACCGGATCCGACAGTTTGGAACCGTTGGTTTAATACTTTTTAATATTTTTTTATCAAAATTCAATTTTCCTATATTTTCTGGTTTAGAACCTAAACCGGAATGGAACCAGAACCGAAATCAGCCCGATCCCGGTTCTATTGCAAACCAGCACAGAACCAGCCATGTCTATATAAACTTTTATAACTTAGTAACAGATGGATAAAACTCACTTATATCCAAGTGGGCTGACCCTAATCCCATCAACAATATCAGACCTTGGTTTGAACATGAGCTAGGATGAACACAAGCACGAGTTCGAACATGAACAAGCTCAAACACAATTTGACACGAGCATGAATGAATTATAACTTCATACATCATGTTGTTATGTTTAAACACCATTTGCGACTTTCTTTTTTTTAAGATAAGCGGGTTATGCAGACCCTAATGAGTTATATACGAGTCGTGATAAAATAACATGCAACTCTTGAAACATGTTCAAATATAAATTATTTTATTCATATAAAAGTTAATATGGCAGGTGACATGGTGGTTGATGACCCATATCCAACCACGAGTAAAGACATTATGAAATTCAAATTAATACGATAATAATGTATTGATGCTCAAAATCAGAGATGTGATAAGTTCTCGAGGAGTTTGAAAGGGAACGTCAGTTTAATCACACGATCCGAACACGAACTTCTTCTGATGGATTCAGGTAAGGTTGTTAAGTTGAGTAGAAAATTGCCACCATTATTTGATAGGGGCGAAAGCTCAAAGACAGAACAATAACATTGGCTAGCGTGCCAACCAACAAGTCGAATGTCTTGAGTTTGATACTCAGGGATGTGGATATGGCTTTGGCCTCTCTATTGTACCAATGTTGTAAAAAGCATATGAAATCCCCTATCAGTAGGGTTCAATGCACGATAAACTTGCCTGTATCATATGATTCAGAATGATATAATGGAAAATCATTTTATTTGATTTAAAAAATAAAAAATTTGATAAGAATCCCTAAAGATAAGAAATTTTAAAATCATTGGGCAAAAACTAAAAGTATAAGAAAACACAAGTAATATTAAAACATCATATATATATATATATATCAAATCAATCAATCAAGACAATAAAGGCTAAACAGTTGAATCACAATACAGCTCCCTTACATACTAATACGGTACCGATACAGGCGAAACGATCAAATAAAGCATACGATACAATGTAAGTATCTAGATAGTATCAATCTACATACCAATACCAATGAGCATGATATGTATATTGTATGTATAATACAGTCGACATTATATTGTAAAAAAAAGCAGCAGTAAAAACTGAAACACAAGGTATTATTGACTGACACCGTCCCTACCAGGCCAAACCAAATTTATTTTACTGAAAATTATATTTAATTTAGACATATCTAACTCACATGTTACATAATGAGGTTATTAGAAACAAATTAGGAGTGGCACCAATAGAGGATAAAATGAGAGAACATCGTTTAAGATGGTTTGAAGATATAGAAAGAAGATCAAAAGAAGAACTGTAAGAAAGTTAGAAAAACTAAATTTGTAAAGTATTAAAAGAGGTAGAGGACGACCACAGAAGTGTTGGAAAGAAACAATAAAGAATGATCTAGCTTATTGGGAGTTAACTGCTAACATGGCACACGATAGGGATCTGTGGAAACAAAGAATCCATGTAGCCGACCCCGTCTAGTATGGAAAAAGGCTTAGTTGTTGTCACATGTGAATTTGGCTTTTATTCTCCCTATCAATGTTGTCAATATTGTCTTTAATTTATTAATTAAACAATAATAAAATATTGTGTCATATCATATTATACTGTATCATATGCAAGTACAGATGCCGTTCATATCAATTACAATATGAACAGCTGAAGTGAACGAATAACTGATTTACTTCCCTAATTTCAGTTTCTACTGCCAAATTGGCAACTAGTAAAGAGTACCATATTTAATATATAATACACTATCAAACCTTTTTTCCATTTATTTTTATGTTTTTACGGTTTTAAGCGGCTTTGAAATCTAATCAGAACCCGGATTGTAGTTCGGTTGCCATTCATGATTCTGAGCAAACCAATACCAGCGGGTTTTAACTGCCCGTTACACGTAAACCGGAATCAAACATGTCTAATCTTCCCTAAGGTCGTGTGAGGCTCCAAGAGAGAATGGCCATATGTGTGTGTGTGTGTATGTATATATGTGTGTGATTAGAATTATATAAATCATGACCTTAACATGTAATTATTCCTGTCTTTGATGCTGGTATGGTTAATTGATCATATGATTCATGAAATTCATGCATAAGAAAACACATTTCGTGTTGTATGGCTGGATCTTCTCCACCGCAAGACGCGAGCATCTTAGGTTCAAGATCGAGATCCGACTAAGATCTTGCTAAATGAGATTCTTTACTCGAGATCCTACCAATTTCAATCTCGAGAAGACCGTAAGATCGGTCTAACTTGGAATCTCGACAACTATCATGTTTATGTTGAGCCCAAACAGTCTAATGTACCGAAAGTGGTCGAGCCGGGAAGACTGCACCAAGCCCAGTGCATGTGGTTTCATTGACAAATCACTTTACTTGTACCTACTCTTGATTGGATTATCTTTTCATAGATATGTTCGGTTTCGGGTTAACTGAATTGAAAACTGTCAATTCCGATTTATCCAAAACCTTGGAATCTAACCAGATCTAGACTTCGAACAGAAAACAAAAAATATAAAAACTTTTAGAAAGAGTACTTATGAAAAGAATCCAAACCATGGCCAGTCCTTAACCGGTTTGGCGGTTCCAACCAGGCCCAAAATCATAAACCATTTGGTTTGGTTCTGATTTCACCTCTTATAAAACTAGAACTGACGGTTCCGGTATTTTTGTTAAAAAATCTTATAATTTGTTATTTTTTAATAAAAGTAAAATTCCATGTAACTTCGGACTCAAGCAGGGACGGTCAGTTCCAAGATGGTTCTGATTTGAGTTTGGAACCATTAAACTGGTTCGGTTACAGCCCCAGTTTCTTAACTAATCGAAACGGACAGTTTGAAACCATTTGCTTCGGTCTATCTGGAACTGAACATGTCTATCCAAACTAGTAGTTTTAACTGTCAGTTTGTCGTGTCTGGTTCTGATTTCATTGAAGAAAGAACTCTAATTGAACCGGATATAGGTCCAGTTCTGCCAGTTCCGTTTCTGACTGGTTTTCACTCCCGAACCGGTTTCTGTTCAGGTTGGTTACGAACCGGATATGTCTGTCTACCTATGCATGTTTGGCCTGTAATCCGCACCTTTTGCTCTCGATTCTTCACTTCTTCTACTTTTCCTCTGAATCTTACGCCCTCTTTGGGCAGGCGGAGACCTCGGTTTGTTCGTATCTCGTAATACCCAGGGAAACCAGAAGAACTCTTACCTTTCTCTCTCTCTCTCTCTCTCTCTCTCTCTCTCTCTCTCTCGTGACTATTAATGAATCAGGAGACATCTACTGATCAAAGAGAACCGAGTACGATAAATATATTTCAGTTTCTGAAGAGTGCAGAGAACCATGTACGATATATATATTTCAGTTTCTGAAGAATGCAAGAAACCCACCCCGAAACTTTTTGTTTTCTTGCTGCATTTCTTCCATCTTCTCTTTGAGGGAGAGGACACAGATGGATGGTTCAGAGGGGGAAGAGAGCAGGAACTGGGACGTGCTCTTTCCCGATGCGCTTGGATTGATCTTCAGCAAGCTCTCGCTGCAAGAGGTGCTGATGATTGTTCCTCGAGTCTGCAAATCTTGGCAAGAAGGTGGTTTCTGGGCCTTACTGTTGGCAACAGATCGATATTGAAGGGTGGTGCATGCAATGCAAGCCGGACCAGATGCGAGGGATGCTCCAAATACTCCTTCCAAGAAGCTCAGGCTCTCTCAGGAAGCTCTCTGTTTACGCCGTCCCCGACGACTCCATCTTCTCTCTTATTGCAGATCAGTGAGTGTCTGTTGCTTCTTCCTCCTCCCCCTTCTGTTTCTTGGGAATTTGATTTTTTCTTCAATTCCTTCTCTTCATGTTAGCTTTTTCTTAGAAAAGGAATCATCTCTCTCTCTCATCGATTGGTTCGTTCGGATTTGTTAGTGGCACTTGTTTGGAGAACCTCCGAGTTCCCACAAGCCGGTTGAGTGATACCATCTTTGATCAAGTTGCAGACAAATTCCAGAAATTGACCTTCTTGGACGTGAGTTACTGTGAGACAATAGGATCTTGAGCTCTGGAAGCCATTGGTAGGCACTGTAAATCTCTGGTTTCTCTCAAGAGGGCGATGCATCCTTAGGAGTATTGGATAAAAGCTGCCAAGACGACGAAGTATTCGCGATTGCCAGGACCATGCCTCAGCTTAAGCATTTGGAAATGCCATTTTTTCTGATAACAACCGACCGCGTTCGAAGAATTCTCGCAGCATGCCGAGAAATTGAATTCCTGGATGTAAGGGGGTGTTGGGAAGTGAAATTAAAGGGGCAGGATTGGCTCACCAAGAGACAGGAAAAGGGTTTGAAGGTTCTGGGACCGGAAGTCGTGGACCATTACAATCTGCATTATCTGGAGGTTTGCAGCGACGAAGAAGACAATGAATTGGGTTCGATCGCCAATGATCTCCACGATGATGCATATGACATGCTGGAGAATTATGATGGGAGTTCAGATGATATGTGGGACGATGGTCAAAATTTGGAAGGTCTGGAGTTGAGGCTCTATGTTGCCTCAGAGGATACAGATGATGGAATTGCTTGGCCTGCATCACCCTGATGTGAGTGTGTTTCTCTCTCTCTCTTTTTTCTGTTTCTTCTTCCTTTTGATCTCAAAGGTGTCCTTGATAAAAAAAAATATGGTATGTAGTATATCTCATGCTGTTCCTAATCTGTATGCGTAACTGTGATTTGAAAGTTATTGGGCTTCCTCATTTCATTGTTTGCATCTCCTGTTCCTGATTCAGAAATCCATGAGGCTTGAGCAAGAAATGGATTCAAATGCCACTTATGCCAAATCTACTCATTGATTGATCTAGTTAGGTTTTGCAACATGGATTGGATCTCCCTCATGCTTGTATGACCCTTATGATTTGCGATAAATTTGTGCATCTGACCATCAATCCCAATCCAACTAAAATGGGTGACCTGAAAAGTCCTTTGAATGAGTTCAGCCTCTTGCGAGGGAACAAAAGAGGGAGTTCCAGTCAAATGGTAAAGTCCTTGAGTTCCACGTTTTGCTAGGAAGGAGGAAAAGTACTTCCAATCAAAATGGTATTATTGTTTATGCTGAGAAGGACCAAAAGGGAACATTTTCCCCTCATAAGCATGGCAGAGAAGTTCAGGGTATGTGTGATGCCTAATGGCCGTCGATATCTGAGCTTCAAGAAAGAACATCCCGTTGATATATAAGATTCAACATAAGGAGAGGAGAACGGCCGTAAACAAGCAGAGCACACTGAGCAACCACTGTCGGATAATTCTCAAAATAATAGGAATTTTTCGAATATTTATCGAAAAGTGGTAATATGGTCTTTTTCTTTCTCTTTTAACATTTTCATAATCTATCTTTTCATATTTTATTATTAAAAAATTTATCATCTTTCTAAATATTTTAATCATCTTAAACTAATTTTTCTCATTTTATTTTTTATTGGTGTCGCTTTCAATTTATTTTTAATAACCTTATGTATATAGTATCTCCTCACTCATCGTCTCAACATCTTCTTTGGTATTACATGTTATTTTGCCTTTCTTTGGTAGAGTGGGGTGGCCAAAGCCAGATGCACGCCATGGCTATTGAACTCATGACCCTTGGATTAAGCTTAATAATAGTGGTGGTGCAAGTAAAGGCAACCCGGGCGTCGCAGGGTGCAGGGGTTTACTGGGAGAGCGGCACGGACTAATGGCTGGGTGGTTTTGCCCACAATCTAGAATGGTGTTCAGCCACTATAGCTCAGGTGCGGCGAGGTTTTTCGTCATCATCATCATCATCATCTTCTTCTTCTCCACACTCTCATCTCCCTTCTTTTCCGAGCGAGAATCGAATCAGGTTCTATGTCGTGTAGTGTTTGGGTACGACGAACTGTGTAGTTCACCGCCATCACCACATTCCTCAGCATGCCAGTCAGTAGCGGACCAAGCCCAATTTCAAGTGGGCTGGTACTTTTACCAGCCCTAGATGTTGGGTAGTCAGTAGTTCTATAGAGGGTCCAATGTTAAGGAGTTCTGTCCCGGTTTGAACTTGAACCATTACCCGATGCACTGTGTTCCAATAGCCTGTACCAAGACCTCGTCGGTTCCAAACCAGCAATTTTTGGTGCTGCCAAAACCTAGGGCCTGAACCGAACTAGCCCCCCTCCAGGTCCAGGTCCAGGTCTGGTTTCAGTTTCACTGATTGAAGTCCCGTTTTAAGTTTGTGTTTGGTTCTGGTGATCCGGATTGATGATATTAACCGAAGTTACATAACCCTGACCCAAACCGAACAACGAATACCCGACCCAATCATATCCAAGTTTGGATATAAGGATAAGGTGTCCAACTCATACACAGACCCGATACCCAATATTAAAATTCTAGTTGGTGGCTGGTATAGGTATACCCGTCCCCAACCCGCCCCCAATGATAACTCAGCAAAGGCCTTCATCTTCAACATGTAACAATTTATGCCCGTTTGCATCATGGAACTTTGATGCGGAACCAAGATTCTGGGTCCAATTCGATTTGAAATGCAAATGCTGAATCAGAAGTTAAAAAATTATAGGTTTTTACAGCACCATATTTTCACACACAAAAAAAAAATCAAACCTGAAAATTTTAAGAATTTCTCAATTTTTTATAGGATAATTAATCTTGTAATAAATGTAAGTAATAATAAAAAAAAGTAAGATCGTACAATCTTGTTTTTTTATTTTAAAAAATATCTATAAAGAGTGAACTGCTAAAACTGAGCCTATAGTGACAGTTGCGTGCACTAATTAAAAGGACCACGAAAGGAATAATTGTAATATTACCTTAAAGTCTCGTACCGTATATAGAACATTAGCTCTACGGCACTAGGATTGTTGTTGGTGGTGGGGAATTTGACTCTACATACTCCTCTTGTAACAAAAAAAAAAGTTTCGTATTACGAACATACAAAAAGATAAAAGAATTTGGGCGTAAACGGTGCTCGTATTGTATTTGTATATTTACAAACAATTTGTGTTTGAATATACGACCTGTTTGTTATTTCATAACAAGCCTAGTTCGAGTATAAAGAATCGAGTGTGAATTGGTTTGGACTTGTTTGTGCTCGTCTGAACTTGTGTTTCTGTTCATTTTGGTTCGTGTTTAGGGCTATTTACATTGTAGTCGTTTTAGGTTCATACCAATCTATCGAGCAGCTCGGTTCCTTTACCAACACGAATGACCAAAATGAATTTGGATCAGAAGATTTATTAAGTTTATTCATTTACATTTTAAAGAAAATTATGTAGATTGTACATGACCTTGCAAATATTAAGTAATTTTTGCTCAAGTTGAATTTTGTATACGTTATGGAAAAAAACGACTCCAATAGTAAATGGCAAGTTTATTTGGAATATCAAATGCCGGGTGGGGTATACACATGGCCGGTTTTGGGTAAACCGAAAAGGGTGATTCCAAACCGTTGGTTCCAGTTTGTTTAGAACTAGGAACTGAAACCAAACTGATATATACATATATATATATATTGTGTATATATATAACACATATACTACCTATATGAATACATATGATATATATATATACGTACACAAATATGAAATTGCCTCTTCAAAAATATCATACAAGTAAAATCTTATTTGGGTATAAAAGGTAAACACGAGTATACACGTTAAAAGGTTGTAGGATCCAATCATACGCACATATGTATATATATTATATACATATACATTATAATATATATATATATATATGTATGTGTATATATAGGAGTTTTAGATGCATAATATTATATAAAGATTTTCATGGATCTTTGAAATTAACAGTGAAGATTTGAATTAAAAGATATTTTTGTACTTTTTATGTTGTCCATTAAATGTAAAGTAATTCAAATCTCCACGGTTGATCTCAATAATCAAAGAGTACAAATATTGATGTAAAATTATATATTAGAAGATATTATGGAGTTAAAACATTCTTTTTTCTTTCTCTCTCTCTCTCTCTCTATATATATATATATATATATATATATATAAAATTGATACATTATGAATCTTATCAAGGATGCCAAGACAGTAAACGTGACATATAAAATGTATATTAACACGTGAGAACGGATTGCACGTGTGAGGAGTTGGGTGGATTGGTGGCTATTTTGAGAGTTCAAAGTGGGGTTGGTGGGAGTAGTGAAGACTGGAAGAGGGAGGAAAGATGGTGTTGGTGAACTTAACCATGAGGTAGGTGACGATTCTCTCTCCACGTGGTGTCAGATGATTGGACTAACTCTATAATTGGGAAGAATATTCTATTATATTCTGGATCCCAAGAATTGAAGACAAATTTACGTTATTATCCTTCCATTCCTTGTGATGTAAAAAAAATAAGCGTTGAAGATCATGGGTTCGATACCCGTGGCATGCATCAAGCTTCAGCCTCTGCATTGTACCAAAAAAAAAGCTAGATTGAGGCAAGTTGGGCTCGTAAGCAAACCAAGCAAGCCCGGCTAGGTTCAACTCAATTCCGTGACCTTAACTGAGTTGATCATGAATAGGCTCATGACTTGCCGAAGAGATGAATTGCTTCTGAACTGTTTGTCTCGTCGTAAACCTGCATAGACCCTTCTTTGTACTCCTTCTATTGTTTTAGGCATTTTAGCTCAAACAAACACGAACACGAATATTTCAAACAAGTGAACATGATTGAACTCGGCTCATAACGCTCGATCGGCTCGTTATAGAATAACAAACACCTCATAAACGTACGTAAATTGTTCATAGATATACGAATACGAGGTACCAATACTAAACCGTACGTACATAGTTCTTTCGATTCAATTATCCTCTCTAAAGGCACGCAAATCAGTCCACATGCAACCATTCATACATGTATTTATATATATACACACAAACTATACATATATTTATATATATACACAAACTTAAGTACATGTGTATGTGTATATATATAGAGAAAGAGAAAGAGTAAGACAAAACCTAGTATAAGATTACACACATCCAAACAAATCAATATATCAATGAGATGGTTAAAATTTAAATTCAAATAAAAGTGTTTAGATTCAAATAAAAGTTTTTATGTGATTTAATTACACATGCAAAAAATACACATAATTTTTGTTTTTTAAATTTAATTTTTGACCCTCTATCGCCCTAGATGAATGTTTGAAATTTGTTTAGATATATAGTAACATATACTAAGTTATATATAGATAGATAGATAGATAGATAGATGTATATATATTAGGAAAACTAGGAGTTACACGCGATGATGTTGGATGGTGCTTTAATCACCACAGTTTGGATGTCACCACAATATGATTGATCATTGATCGCATGAACGATGATGATGATTAAACAATATTTAACAACTTTGTTATATATATTTATCTCTGTGTATACACACTCAGGCATGTGTAAAGATGCTAACATATATCTTGACGTGTAATATTTTTGAAAATTTCTCTTATATTAAATATTATGATACATATAATATATTTATATAAAATAGTGAAATTGAAAAATATAACATGTAACATGGGAATCATGAGAAGTTTGGTATCTAACAGCAATGAACCAAAGGATCTTTGAATGGCATGAATCTCCAGGTCATCGGTGTCCATCCTTGAATGGATGGTAGACTTTCCACTGTCAAGACGGTAGAACAACCAAGAGTCGTGTTGCGAGAATCGAATGGGTCGGTCCAGACCTGATGCGTTCGCTGAGAATCGATTCACCATTTTTTGCTACTTTTAAAATTGTAATTACTTATTATGTATATCTTTAAATAAACATTTCGTTTTAAAATTTGTCCATTTTATCTCGTCGATGCTAGGGACAACCTGGCCCTTGTAAATTAGATAAGAGCGCATTAAAGTCTCCCGAAAAGGCTGGGCTGCCCCACTCCAAGACCATCATATTTGAATTTTAATCAAATGTAAACAAAAATCAAGTAGTAAAAAAGAAAAAAGAAAAAAGAATGCACCAACAAATTGGTCATAGTGAGGGCAGGTGGGATTGAAACAAACTTAGACTTATAATATATATTTATATATAATATAAGAGAGAGAGAGAGAAAAGGAGAGAGAGAGAAACTAGTATACATGTAAACCGGTGGAAGCTACGCCTGACTGTTCGCTCAGGCACAATAAATTGTTCAAATTGATTGGGGAAGAGTTGCTAATATGCTAATAATAGAGAGAATATTTAATACATATGATGCATACACATTAAATGTAAAATAGAAAAGTATAATAATATTTTTAATTTAAATCTTACTATAACAATACGGTACATAACCATGGATGAAGTTTGAGTATTTATTATTATATATAGAAAGTCTTCGCTGCATAATGATTTTTGGTAAATAATATTACATAAACATTTTCAATGTTCAATCTTTCAAATCAACAACACAAAAATTTAATATAAAATAATTCAAATATATATTATTGATCTTAAATATCAAATAATAAAGATATTTATGTAAAATTTTACGTCAAAAAATATTATACAGTTAAGGAATCCTCTCTATATATATAAAATCAAGGTATCATAATCAATAATAATATTATGTGTATATATATATATAAAGTATTTCGATTCATGTATCAAATATATATCATCGTTCATCACCACTTATCATATGATACTTGTATTTGTACTTCTTCAAATAAAATTGAATCATCATTCCTTTCATATAGTTCACTAAAATATACAAATCCTACATGACGCAGGATCAAACTCTCTCGGTTTCCTTCCTCTCGCTCTAAAATTGGATAGCCACCTCTCTCTTTCCTCTCTCTCTAAATCGTTCGACACTGCATTTACTCGTTTTTCTACTCCCTGTGCTTTCTCCCAACAACCACCGTGCACCCTCGACTCCAAAGACCACCAACCAAACTCTTCCCTTTCTTTATAAACCAGCTGCCCTTCATTCTCTCCCCTAGGGAAGAAGAAGCCAGAACCCCCCTCCAAAACCATCTCCCCCCAACAATGGCTTCTCTCTCTACTTCCTCTCTCTCCACCGGCTCTCTCCTCCCCAAACAAGCCGACCCCCAACTCTCTTCTTCCCCTCTCTTCACCATCAAGCACACTCCTGCCACTGCCACCACCACCAAAAGGAGTCTTAAGATCTCCGCCGTGCACGCGGCCGAGCCCCTCAAGGCGCCGGAAAAAACGCCCACTGAGACGAAGTTGGGAAAATGGACTCTTGACGGGTGGAAGAGCAAGAAAGCGTTGCAACTCCCCGAGTACCCGATTCAGGAGGAGCTCGAATCCGTGTTGAAGACTCTCGAGGCTTTCCCTCCCCTTGTTTTTGCGGGGGAAGCCAGGCATTTAGAAGAGAAGCTGGCTGAGGCAGCCATGGGAAGGGCTTTCCTTTTGCAAGGTGGGGATTGTGCAGAAAGTTTCAAGGAGTTTAATGCAAATAATATAAGGGATACCTTCAGGATTCTTCTTCAGATGGGTGCTGTCCTCATGTTTGGAGGCCAGATGCCTGTGATTAAGGTAAACTCTGTCACCATATAACTTTTCCCTTTGCTTGTTGTAGTTACCATCGTTTTATATGTCAAATTCGGATTATCATCTTTAAACATCTGTATTTAGATGTGAAATTGGTTTAGAAGTTAAATCTCGTTTTGGCTGCAGTAGGAATTTAACATTGTTCAGATATGTCAAATCTGAATCCCGTCTTTGAAATATGAAATATTGATCAAAATACAAGTGCCATTTACGCCACAGTGTGTTGATGTGGTTGGTATTATTCAGATATGTTATATGAAGAAGTATGAAGTGGAAATGGTGTATCACCTCAATAAAGATACTATTTAGGAATGGGGAAGGTCCGAGGGATGCTAAGCCTAAAGTATGAATCTGAAAGATATCACACTTATCATAATGATTCACCTGCCTTTTCTGGCTCGCAATGGCCTATTTGTTACCTATGAGACACCGTCTTGTGTTGTCTCTATTTAGTCTTTGCAGCTCTGTTGCAGGAATATGCCTGGCATCTTGAGAGAGTGAATTATTGTTTGAGGAGATATTATTGCATACCCAACTTGGCAGGTGTTTCCCTTGAGGGATTGTTAGGGAAGATAAAGTGGCCTTATGTCCCTCCTACCTAACAAAGGAAAGAGAAAAATAAAACGGAGAGAGAGAGAGAGGTCCCACTCATTTACGTTTTACGTCATGCATGTCTACTATGCCAAGTCTGGATCTTTATGTCGAGCAGATGCAACTAATAAATAAAGTTTCCGTGAACCATAGCAGTTACTATGATTCTTCTGTTGATTAATCTATAGGTTTATTGTTTGGTCTTCATTAAGTGTCAAACGTCGCATTGACCTATTTAATTAAGCACTTAAACCATCATTTCTACCTTCTTTGTGAACTTTGTTATCTGCGGTTCATGGTTTAGAGTAACTTTTGTGCTAAGAAAAGCACAAGATTCTTAAGGTTATAAACTCTACCTTTTATTGAGAAGTTCAATGATCATGTACTCTTGAAATCTGAGTGTCAATGGCACAAAGCAACGCTTTGCCATGTTTGGTGTTCCTGCTAGTAATTAGAACTGAAAAAGGAAAACTAAGTTCTGGATTTGTGATTCTCCTAACTGTAATAGCAGATACTAGTTTTCACTTGGACTCCCTGCTGCTGTTTGAAGCCACTACAATCTTTAAAGTATCAGTATCTGATGCATTTGCAGGCAAAAATAAATTAAGAAGCCATAAATTTCTATAATTAATTTACCCCGTAAAGGTATTTATCTCTTATTTTTCTGTCAAATTGATGTAGGGTTTATACTTGACACTTTGTTCCAGGTTGGAAGAATGGCCGGCCAATTCGCGAAACCAAGATCAGACCCATTTGAGGAGAAGAATGGAGTGAAGCTCCCAAGCTACCGGGGCGACAATGTCAACGGAGATGCATTTAATGAGAAATCAAGGATCCCAGATCCTCAGAGAATGATTCGAGCCTACAGCCAATCTGCGGCAGCCCTCAACCTTCTGAGGGCTTTTGCTACCGGTGGTTATGCTGCGATGCAGAGGGTGACCCAATGGAACCTTGACTTCACTGAGCACAGCGAGCAGGGAGACAGGTAACAATGTCTAAACTACTAAAATATCTACTTCAAAGTCAGCAGTGAGATATTAGGTTTAAGATATCCAGTGGTTAAACATAACTTTTATTGTTCATTTTTGGAAATAATACTGGTGGCTGGGTTGGTTGGCTTGTTGAGCAAAGTGAGCACACACACACTACGCATGGAGAGAGAGAGAGAGAGAGAGAGAGAGAGAGAGAGAGAGAGCTTTTTGGGTCTTTAGAAAAGCACCAAACACTACTTTTGGACCTTAAACGCATATGTGTCATTTTATCTTCTATTGTTATCACCAGACACCAGTTTTTTCTCGTGGTTCAATAACAAGTCCGTCTTTTCTTATGTGGTTGCTCATTCAACACTACTTAATGCTAAACTTTAACTAAAAATTACAGGTACCTCGAGCTAGCTCACCGGGTGGACGAGGCTCTGGGTTTCATGGCAGCTGCAGGGTTGACTGTAGACCATCCGATTATGACGACAACCGACTTTTGGACCTCCCATGAGTGCTTGCTGCTGCCATACGAGCAAGCACTGACCAGGAAGGACTCCACCTCTGGCCTCTACTATGACTGCTCAGCCCACATGCTCTGGGTTGGTGAGCGCACTCGCCAACTCGATGGAGCCCATGTCGAATTTTTGCGTGGGGTGGCTAATCCTCTCGGGATCAAGGTAAACATGACTGTAGACTGTTGCTGTCTCAACCATAGCATCTATATAACCTTTATTATGTGATATACACAAACATAGACACAGATTGCAAGTAATTACAGGATCATGGCAGTTGTAGCCTTTTGCATGTTCAGAAAGTTGAAAATGGCACTTTCTGGTTGTTGTAGGTGAGTGATAAGATGAATCCCAGCGATCTTGTTAAGCTCATTGAGATACTGAACCCACAAAACAAAGCTGGAAGAATCACCATCATCTGTAGAATGGGTGCGGAGAACATGAGGGTTAAGCTTCCCCATCTCATAAGGGCAGTTCGTGGAGCAGGGCAGATCGTCACATGGGTGAGCGACCCGATGCATGGCAACACCATTAAAGCTCCATGTGGTCTCAAAACCAGGCCTTTTGATGCAATTCTGGTAAGAATTAGCCGAAAGATGATTTCCTTCACACATATAATGGCAATTCAGTATGATTTACTAAATTCTCTGATTATTACAGGCTGAGGTGCGCGCATTCTTTGATGTACATGAGCAAGAAGGAAGCCATCCCGGAGGTATCCACCTTGAGATGACCGGCCAGAATGTGACTGAGTGCATTGGTGGATCGAGGACAGTGACCTTCGATGACTTGAGCTCACGATACCACACCCACTGTGACCCTAGGCTTAATGCTTCTCAGTCCCTGGAGCTCGCTTTCATCATCGCCGAGCGTCTCCGTAAGAGGAGAATTGGATCTCAGACCTCAAATCCACTAGGCCTTCCCATTCCCTCTGGGTTCTAAGTTCTGTTAAGATTGCAACCTGTTGTGTGTCATGTCTATCATTAATGTTTTGGTTAGAGGTGTTCTTTGAGTCAAGTGGTAGTTCTCTGTTGTAATTTATAAGCAGGAATAAGCAATCAAGCAAGAGTGGTTGGTTTAGACATCTTAGCATTCTAACATTTGGTATTACTTCAATCTTTGCTCACCATTAGAGCCGGCCATGAAATTAAGAAAAGGAGTTAATCTGTTTTCTTGCTTTCTTCTTCCTCTTCTACATCCGACTGAGACAAGATTGCAGTGATCCACAGAGCAACTCAGGCTTGATACACATTTGAGCCCGCCAATAGCAGTGGAGAAGATCTTTCCCCGCGGGAAATAAGGTGGGTGTAATCCAGCATCACTTAGTTGGAGACAAGTAGTCCACAGCACGACGGGTCCTTAGGATGCTCTTCTGTCTCCTCTTGGTAGCATCTTATCATCTGGAGAGATAAACCCACTTAAAAACTCACCTCACAATTGGCCAAATTCAGCACATCAAGCAATCGCTCAATTGGCTAGAGAGGGTCGACTCACAAGTTGAAGATCATGAGTTTGATCAGCTGGGGTGTGCATCTGGTTTCGACCTCATTTTACCAAAAAATAGCCAAATTCTGAAAGGCAATTAACTTTTGCAAATAGCTAAAACAAATATTAGTCTTACATCCACCAAACCCGAGTTGACACCAACCTCATGGTTAGGTGATTAATCATCTATTAAACTTCTAAGTTCGCCCTCAATCCTGATAAGCACCTTTTTGGTAGTAGCTCACAGCAGAGCGCTCTAGCACAGTCGCTGTTAGTGGAGAGTTCGATTCCCAGAGGGTGCATGTGTGGGACTGTGTTAGGCTTCGGCCTTCTCTTGTAACAAAAAAAGAAAAGACTTCTATGTTCGCCCTCAATCATGATAAGTACCCTTATGGACATTCTTTGTAAAGGGAATGGTGGGTGTAGAAACTATTTTAGGGTGGGCTCAATAGCCCACAGGATTGTTTTGGGTGGGAACAACAATGAACTGGGTACTAGAGGCCACGAACTCAAGTGGGCTGTAGTTTATTTTGTTGATTTTTCAAATTTTAGGATGCCCACCTTGGCTCGACGTAGGTCTGCCACTGTGAAGGGTGAAGTAATAATCTCGCCACGTGATTTTGTGGCGAACTTGACTATCAACCCACTAAACGTTTCAGTCATCCACCCCCACGCACATAGTGAGAGAGACCTCTATCATCTACTAGATATTAATTTAGTATCGTATAATCAATCACAACATATCTAAATATTATTTTGACAAGAACAGATACTACACTGCATCTTGGCCAAAAAAAAACAAGAAAGATATGCTTTATTCAAATTCTTAAGACCCATTTTATAGATGTCAAGGATCTCCTCACTCCGCCTCTCCTACTCAAAAGAGAACTAAAATATCCATTTTATAGATACCATTCATCTCTTCACTCCGCCTCTCCTACTCAAAAGAGAACTAAAATATCCATTTTATAGATACCATTCATCTCCTCACTCCGCCTCCCTCCCTCAATACGATGCTAAAATACTCATATTTTATAGATGTCATGGATCCCTCACTCCGTCTCCCTACCCAATATGGCACTAAAATTTTCTTTTGTTCTCAGCGGTTCCGAGTCAATGAATTGAACCACCCAATAATTTTCATGTTAGAATCGAACGGAACCAAACCGTTTGATATCTAAAACCGAACAGAAACCACCGGTTCGATTTGGTTCGGTTTCAGTGATCCCTTGAACACCCCTAGCCCTCGGCAGTTGTGTCACAGAGTGAGAGCTACTTGATGGACAATACGTTTATTTTGGTAGTTGAAAGGCATCTAAATCAAGGAAGATCTTCAGCGTATATTCCTCGTGAGACTCTTCCATATACATCACAACTCATTACAGAAACAGAACTTGAACAACCATGGACTAAAAGTTTGGTAGCATGTGAGGTATATTCCCTTTGATGTATGAATGATTTGGACTCGGCGATCACGATCATTCGGAGTGCCCGGAGCATCGGGTTAACCATGTTAATATGAATTAGCAATCAGATCTTGCAGAATAGTGTCGATAAGAAAACAGTCCGGTTGATCAACTTCACAGAAACCGGCGGGGTGCACCGATTAAGGAGGTCCGGTCGAATGGGTGTAATTCATGTAGGGGCAGTTGGTTTGGATGAAGGGGTGGGAACATGAGAAGGTGAATCTACAGGGTATTTTGAAGCGAAGTAATTGACTTATCTTATTATTAATCAACGACTTCTTATATAGCTAGGCGGTGGGTAACCTTTTAGGCTCACCCCTTAAAGCGCATGCGAAAGAAGACTTGATTTCGACTGTAAAATGTCTTATCATCCCGTGCGATTGACTTATAGAGGCTCCTATGGGGGCTTAATATAAGACTTATAGGATACAACCTACCTTATTGTATTAAGCAGCATAATGGTGTTTGACAGTAAGGTCTTCTCCCATGGGGCCATAGTCTTACTGCCTTACAGTAGGAAGCCTTGCAAAATATTGCTTGTTGGGTGCCCCCTCCATGGGTCTAACTTTCAAGCAGACCTATCATAAGAGTGTTACCTCAAAATAATAGCAGTACATAAGGAAGATTTTGAGCTACTTTGAGCAATCCAACCTTTAGTGCTCCATCCTACGGAACCTTCTACGGGACGGCCTCTAACCTATAGTGCTCCCACTACACCTTTCAGCAGCCCGGTGGGCTTCTTCTTTAATATCATTGACAAATTGTGGATTCATTAAGAATCAATAGGATGGAAGCTATATCATTGACAAATTGTGGATTCATTAAGAATCAATCGGGTGGAAGCTATATTATTTACCGGCGACTTATGATACGACTAGACCATCCTTACGAATAACGGATAGTAATTTGTGAAGAATCAATCGGGCGGAAGCTATAGCATCATCACTGGCAAGAATCCAAATAAATGCGAGATTTGGATCTCAATTTGTATCGATTGAACAAATAATTGAAATACCCAATGAATATGAGGTTGATCTGATCAACTTGGGCTTGATAATCTCAAACCTCACACGGATTTTCATTAGGTCAAACACAAGCTCATGCAAAAGTTGGGTTTGAAGTATCAATACAAACCAACGGTGGACCCAAGAATTTGTTTTGAGGTGAGGCACACTTTTATTTCAGGTGAAGTGTACTAGTATTTCACGTCTACGTAACACTTATATTTTTCTATACACAACTCAAGAATTCTTCAAATTTTGGGTGACCTCGCCCTAAAGTGGATTCACCACTGACACAAATGCACCTACAATTGAAGGGTATAAGACTGATCCAAGCCCAAACCATTTCATGAAGAATAACATGATTAACATGTGAGGTTTACAACACACACATACAAATACACACATTACAACACACATAAAAATAAAGACATGGAAAGAGAGGGGGGGAGGGAGTCCTTTAAAAGAGTCATGGCCTTGGAGAGAGTGGGTGTACGAAGAAGACGCCAATGACAGGAGAGAGAGAGAAAGAGAGAGAGAGGGGGGGGGGTAGGTAGCTCAAGGGTGGTAGGTTTTCCATCCCTATCATTTACATGAAGCACTGAAGTGAATTTATTCTCGTTTATTATATGAAATGGCAGGTTAAATCTAGCTTTTTGAAAGCAACCTGAACAATTACCGAATCATAAAGATCACATATCCAACCAGGCGACAACACCAAATTCAAATTTTAAATCTGAATCAAACATGAATATAAAAAGATGCAGATTCACTTAGACATGACCAGTTCGAACTCGGTATGCCGGTTCAAACCAGAACCGGACTGGCTCTATAACCGATCGGAGCCTGAACTGTTCAAACCATATCCAAAACCAAAAACCATCTGGTTCAGTTACTATTAAACATTTTAAAAAACCACACAGGAACTGGGACCAGAACCGATCAAAAACCGGTGAGCCGTAACCAACAGTTCAGAACTGCCTCAGCTCGGGCCTAATGAGTCTGACAACCTCATGATGATAGAGGCTAACAGTTTTTTATTATATATACTATATTTTTAAATTTTAGAAGTTTAAATTTTATTTATTGGTTTCAAGTGGTTTTGGATTCAGCCTCCTCTCAAACCACAAACCAAATATGCACGCACCCTCTTCCCATGATTCTATTGGTGATTCTGACCTTTTCGGCCGGGGTCTGCTTAATTTAAGCATGGTTACCACAAAAGTGAGAGAAAATTTAAGCAAGCATGCACACAAAACACGCACAAGCACACACAAGATGTGGCATATAGGTTGATGAAAAGGGGTATGTTGTGGGCTCCAAATGGTCTCTCTTTAAACAGCCACCTCCAGACACCATCACCTTCGCCGAATTATGAGTTGCAGCAAGATGATGCCCGTATCATTTTCTCCTCATGTTAAAACAGCTCAATCCGTGCCCCATAACGTTAGCTCAAAGGCAGGGTGCTCTGGTACAGTTAGAGCTGGTGAGGAGTTCGACTCCCAATGGAAAGGTAGTTTGAACATTTACAGCTATCAAGTGGAGCTAAAGTGCAGAAGTAAAATGATGAAACACCAGATGAACTTAAAACTGTGAAAGGAACACCATCTCGTAATTCTAGAGTTCAATTTTATGACACAAGATTAAGCCTGCTGGCGAGCATCCATGCAAGTCAACCGCAATGTTTGAAATAAGGCTTGGTTTTGGTTTTGGTTGATGATCCATGAAAAGGACTGAAGGTAATGCAATGACATAGAGAAGATCGGTTCTGTTCAGACAATGAAAAATATTCAAGTACCATAATGACCTCACAACAGTGGCATCTTACTACATCGGAACTTCTGATATCTCGATGTCATCATGAACACACTAAATAGTCAAGATACAAGTCTTGCACTGCAACAGCCACAAACCACCGTCGATGAAACTCGAGGTTCACCAAGCAGTATCCAGTGGGCCTTGTACAGAAGAAACTAAAAGAGAACATTTAAAAGAACTATCATGGTAGCTGAACCACGCACTCGTAGACATTCAAGCCTATCACGGGAGCACAGGCATACTGGTTTCAGTAGTACGGCCTATAACGCATTGGCCTCCTGAACCTTGGAAACTTCCTGCAGTAGGAGACAGAGCAGCTCAGCTACACAGCACACTCAGTCTGTGCAAACACACAACATACAATAACACATGGATAGTAAAATACAGAATAGAACAATACCTTGCCCGCACACACACAAAATCTACCTACCTACATGCACAGTAAAATACAAAAGCACAATTTCTGGCCCATATTCACGTGCTCACACACACAAGAATTATACTGCCATTGAACTCACCCATATCCATAAGGGGAATAAAAAAAAGGGGGAGGAACAAAAGGCCTCCTGTATCGAGCAAAATAAGGATTGAAACGCCGACCACGGTATGCTTTCATCCCTGGGACATTGGTCCTTTTAGCCGAAACCTGCATGTTCAGTTTCTGATGTCAGACATGTTTAACCTTGATATATTTCAAAGAGACTGTTTATGAATTGGGCACCTTCAGTTGACGACCGTGTAGCTCTGATTCATTGAAGAGAAGAGCATTTTGAACAGCTTCTGTTTCTAGAAATTCCACGTATGCAAATCCTTTGGGTTGGCCGAACTTGTCCGTCAAAATTGTAACCCTGTTCACGGTTCCACAAGATTGGAAATGCTGTTGCACTTCCTCAGGGGTGCATGAGTAATCCACCTGACGACAAGTAATAGTGTAGCAAGTGATCGTAGAAAAATAGATGACACATCTACAAGTTATCCAGCTTACCCCACCCCTAAAATGAATGCCCTGTTAGGCAATACTGAGTTCTTTTACTAAAGCATGTTGATCTAAGGTTATAATATAGTTGAATATTTAGGTTATAAGTTTTAGATACCTTAGCTAATAGAAATGGTGAAAAACCATATGCAAAGCAAGAAGATGAGACCTCAGAAAGTGATCACCGAGCATGTGGCCGCATAAATAGTTCGCTCAAGTCAAACAAGAAATCATGGAATGTGCCAAAAACATCTGTTTTGGCTAGCATCAGCAAGAATCTGCAAAGCCAATACACTTCATGATATAGGAGACCTAACACGTCTAAATCCTCAAAATTACAACAACTAAGCCTTTTTCCCATGTGGGTAAGCCTTTTTCCCATGTGGGGTCAGCTACATGGATTCTTTGTTTCGATAGAGCTTGATCATGTGTTATGCTAACCACTAACTCAACATGCTTTATTATTTCCTCATTACTTTTGGTCTTCCTCTCCCTCTTTTAACATTTCACACATTTTCACAATATAGTTTATGGTGCCTTCTTACCGAACTTCCTTTGGTCATCTTTTTACATGTTCAAACCATTTTAAACGATTTTCCCCTCATTTTTCATCTATTAGTGTCACTCCCAATTTGTTTCTAATAACCTCATTATGTGTACGGTCTTTCTTTGTGTGACCACTCATACATCTCACCATCTTCATTTATGTTACGGATATCTTTTGTACATATTGATAATTAACGGCTCAACACTCATAACTAATACAACATAACGAGTCTAATTGTTGCTTTATAATATTTACCTTTCAACTTTAACGATATATAGAATAATTGATACCTCTCAATTTTAATAAACCTGCATTAATTTTATACGTAGCATCTTCATCAATTTTTATCATTCTTAAAAACTCAGCTTAGGTATTTAATACTTTACTTATGAGGGATGCAATATAATACATGTTATTCCTAGGATTTTTACTTCTATAAGAATAGTATTTGGTCCTACATATTTACCAACCCTCATAAGTTTAAGGGCTTCTTTGACTTCATTCTTTTAAATATGTCAATAGAAATTGTGATTTATATATTTTTTTTATTTGATTATCTCTCCTAAATTAATATTAACACCTATATTTTCATTAAAAAACTTTAAAAAATAATCTTTATATCATCACATACTACTAAAATCTTCTCATCCTATCTATCTTTCATGCACATAACAAAAATCATATCTTTATTTTTCTTATCTCTAACTTTAGTTATCCTAAAAGTATCTTCTTCACCTCCTTCTTTTGAGTAAAAGTTTTTTATATAAATCCTCTCAAATTTTAGCTTTTGCTTCACTAACAGTATTTTTGCTTTTTTCTTTCCTTTCTTATAAGCCTCTCAAGTTTCATTAGAATCATGCAATTTGTAACATGCCCTCTTCACCTTTTATCTTGCACTACTTCACTCCACTACCAAGCATCCTTTTCTACCGATATGCCTTCCTTAGATTCACCTGACATATCTTTTGATACTCTCTAAATATGCTTAACTATATTGTTTCACATATCACAAGGTGTACCTACAAACAACAACAACAACTAAGCCTTTTCCCATACTAGACGGGGTCGGCTACATGGATTCTTTGTTTTCACAGATCCCTATCATGTGCCATGTTAGCAGTTAACTCACAACAAGCTAGATCATTCTTTATTGTTTCTTTCCAACACTTTTGTGGTCGTCCTCTTAATCTTTAGACAAACGAGAATATCGTTTAAGATGGTTTGGACATATAGAAAGAAGATCAAAAGAAGAACCTATATAATTTAGTCTGAAGTTTCACCATTTTTGAAGTTTAAGACTACATAATTTTGTCTCTTTGTCCTACATAATTTCGATTAGTTTCTACCCTACATAATTTAAATCATTTCCTTAAAAAACTTTCTGTTTAAATATATATTCTTTCTCATTTTTGAAGTTTCATCATTTAGTCTGAATAGTTCTATATACTCTTTATACTCTTTGTCCACTTTTTACTTACAAATCCATAAATAAAAATCCATGTTGGGTAGTTAAGCTTTCTCCTGAAATTACATTGCAATCCTTAGAACACAAACTATTTTTTTCATAGAACACGGTCTATCTCTTTTCCTATAAGCAAAATAATCAATTTGTGTTTGTGACAAACCACTCTTATAAGTAATTAAATCTTGATCTCATTTTGTAAAATTGTATTGGCTAAAAAGATATTATACCCCATAACGAAATTTAAAATTTTCTTACCTTCCTTGTTTAAATCTACAAACTCATAGTTGCCATGAATGGCTTGGTATTATAATGCACTTTTACCAACATGTTCATTTTCATCTCTTCCTAAACAAATCATCTCTCGTTGTGAAAACTTTTGAATTATCTTATCTAACTCCTCCCAAAATGTCTTATTTATAATATCTTCTTGTCCTACTTAGAGTGCATACACACAAACTATATTTAAAACCTCGACTCCTAATATTAATTTCATCATCATGACATTGTATGTCTACTACACTATCATTTTAAATTTTTATTTATAATAATACCAATTTCAGCCTTTTTTTTTTCTTCAGTACCATAATTTAAAACTTGTGTTCTCAATCTCTTTGGCTTTTTCTCCAACCCACCACATGAAAATTTGGACATATTAAACTGTCGACAAATAAAGGAACATATAAAGATTAAGTTGCTAGCTTTCACACTAGATGGGGTCTGCTGGAGGTTGTAATACAAGCACTTCCTAGAAGGTTACCCATCCTGATACCGTGTTCCCCAAGCATGCTCAATTTTGAAGCTCCTTTATCTGGGTTTGGGACCGGGTTATGAAGGATGAACCACCGTAGGTGGTGTCCAAAACCTTTAATTTGCAGTCACATTTACTTCTTGCATTGACAATGACATGTACTGACTTAGAGAATTTGATCTTTTAGAATCTATAGACAAAACAGTCTAAACTACTTTGGAATCAAAAACTTAAAATATGTTTGATAATTCTCCTCTCTTATTTTGATGAATATAGTTATCCTATTTACTACTTTCATATCTGTAATCGTACCTTTTCAGCCATCTCCTAGGTTATTAGCAAGATTGTGTGGATGCATATAAAAGAAGGCGGCCAAATCACAATGTATTCATAAATGAAAACCTTTTTCATTCTTTGTTTTCTTTAGTACAAATGTAAAAGCTATTGTGCAGCACGCTTAATACCTGCAGAATGTTTTAGCATTCATTGTCGATATGCTGAAATATACTTTTCTTTTCCAATGAAACCGCAATATGTAACTCAATGATTATTCTCCCATTCCCAGAACGTGAAATTCAGATTATATACAACACATGGTACAGTATTACCAGTCTTGCAATTAAATCTGTTACTCTTGATGATAGTACGAAATTTTATCATCTTTTATTTAAATAAGGTTGCTCAATATTGCTGAAGTGTAAATTTTAATGGTTAAGAGACAAAACAAGAGCATCCTTCCCAGCTTATGTTCCTTCCACAAAACTATCAACACGTCTGCCAGGCCATGCAAATAAGCTTTAACACATTTTCTATTCTCCTTGTTTTTGCTCTTTTAAAGAGATATGACATAACTTATTACTATAGCAGTGAATTCTAACCCCTCGACATCAACAGCATCAAAACTCTAACATTTTGTCACTGGTAAACAACAACAACAACTAAGCCTTTTCCCATACTAGACGGGGTCGGCTACATGGATTCTTTGTTTCCACAGAGCCCTATCATGTGCCATGTTAGCAGTTAACTCACAATAAGCTAAATAGTTTCCAATGTACTAACTACACCATCTAATAAACCTCCATTCTTCATTACTTAATATTTGAAACTAATCTTCTACCTCTTCAACATTTTACCAGCTCTCTTTGGTTCGTTGTTTCCAAACAAATAATGCAATGATAATCTTCATGCAAACCCCAAATAAGGATAAAAGATCTATTCTCATCGGTGAAGACCCGAGCAAATAAACCAATGTACTAAGAACCAGGATTTCCTCAAATGCAGCATTAGAGGGACACAGTTGAAATGATCGCAAAAAGCTTGTTTCCCTTCTCAAAACTGGCTTTTCCACCTCTACTTCAGATAAGGATTCTTCTCAATAACTTCAGAATGTATATCTTCAATAAATTAACTGATTCAGGGACTTTATCCAACAAATTAACTGACTCACCTTTCTGTCAGACTTCAGTTCTCCCAAGCCCTAGAGAACTATTAAGATTCAAAAATTTGGCAAACAACAGAGAAAAGTATGTCATGCATGAGATGCCTACCAAAGACCAAAAGGCATCTGTGAAGACTGACAAATAACCAATCTTACTGCTAGTTCAAGGGTAGGAGAAATGCTAGAACTTTTTTAAGGATATGCTTGGTGCAAAGACACTAAACTGTCATATCGTGTATCATGGCCTTCCTGCATGCACTAAACATGATACTGACTTCAAACCGCAATCCGTTCTAAGGCACTCATACAACTACTGAAAACTAAGATATTGAGATCATAAAATTATAGGATTTCCATAAAAAGTTACCAAAAGAGTTACCACATGCAGTCCTTATTAGACAAACGAGAAAGTGAACAAATAAGTACATTTAGAAAAAAAATGGGATATAATATTTGGGAAATCATTGTATGGTGTAGCATATTCTAGAAGCCCATCATGGAGATGCAATGCAGTACAATCTATAAAATACCATCATAACAAAGGCGTAAGAATCAAGCAACAGATCTATGATCCTTAGATACATCAATCAGCCACTATACCTTTGATGAGGATCTGTGGGTCTTGATAATTGCTGACTGCAATTGATCAAAGAGAAAAGCCTCTTCAAATAAGCATAATACAGGCCTCCACTTTGTACAAGAGTCAAATTCATTGTCCATGCCCAGTCTTCAAACTGGCCAACAACTTGCTGAATTATTTTCCCTTTTAACTGCATGCCCTCTTGTAACTTCACTTCTTTCTTCTCTATCTTCACATAATACTCAAAAATCTTTTCTCATACATATTTTGTTGCAGAATTTTTCGTTTCTACATTTTTTTAACCTTCTCATATGTTTCTTTCTCTTTTTCTTTGTTTTTTTTTTCCTTTTCCTTCCACAACTACGGAGAGTTTTTTCTTTTAGATTCCGAGTGCATGGTAACAAGAGGGATCTCTCTATTTGGTGAATATCAAAATTGAATAATGAGCCTGCTGCATTATTTCATACAGGCCATGGCTGAAAACCTGAAAAATGTGCAGGTTCCAATAAAAATCAGTTTAACATATAATTCTTGATACAAGTCAAGGGATGGGTTCAAGCAATGCAGGATCAAAAGCCTGAGAAGTGCACAGTTCCAATCAAAATCAGTTTTGTAGACAATCAAGTAAAAAGTATTGTCTTCCAGTCCAAGTGAAGCAATAGGTTCAACAATGCTAGTTCAGAACTGCAAACAAGTGCAAAAGCGCTTGCAGCATATGCCACATCTACACACACACAAAGTTCTAAACATCAGATGCACACAGCAGCGCCTAATATATGCATTCCTAGTCACTGCTATGCATGGGAGGCAGCCCGTTTCCAGAATCATGCTGCTCCAATGAAAGGAGACTGAACCATGATGCAAACCAAGCATGTTAGAGGAATTCTATTAGGCAGATCGCAACCTCCCTTCAGAACATTTACAATTTTACATTCATCAGCTGCCTCTACGAAGATAAAATGAAACACTAATATCCTCATCATGCACCTTTAAGAGGTAATAACCAAATCTCTTGAATTTCATGCTGCAAGAAAAATGCAAAATAAACATGAAAAGCAAACTAAACTATAAAGTGCTGGAGGCAACAACAAAGTAGAGTTTTCAGAAATAACACAGCAACACATTTGCGATTCTTCAAACTAATGCACGAAGGTTTTACTTAAGAAAAAAAGATAAGACAAAGAATGTATATTGGATATCAAAACAGAAGACAAGCTACTACCAGAAACATGTATTTTGCATCAGTTCCAGCTTAAGATATTTTACTTACTATTATATGTAAACCAGTGAAACAGGGACGCTATGGTTTAGGTACACCACAAAAACTAGGAGAGAAACCTTACATTGCCAACAAACACTGAGCGAGAATCAGCTTCCTCCTTATTTGCCTGCGCAGCAGCAGCACTTGCTGGGTCTGAATAAAGAAAATACACGAAAGGAAAGGAATACCAATCAATTAATGGTTAGAGAACTTAAAGAACAAGAGTAGCAAATGGAGGTGGAGATGATAATTACAAGGCATATGATGTAACAAATAAAATGTTCTTTCTCTATGAAGTAAATCATATTAAAAAATAGTGACGTTTTACAATTCATGAGACAAATTAAGATGCCCTAGCAGATATTTCAACATTGTGTACCTTAAACATATTGGTCGTTTCCTGCATGTGTAACATGTAATTTTCCAAAAGATGGATGAACATGTCGATGCTTTGAGCACTTTCAAAATATAATAAAGGAAGGAAACCAGGCCATGGGGCTTCTTAAAAGAAGGAGCACTTTACAAATAAAGAGTTTTATCAGAATTGGAGCTTCGCAGAAGCCTTCTACAAATAAAGAGCCTAACCAGAACTGGAGGGCTCATGCCCTTTTACTTTTCCCCCGTAACTCGGGATTTAATGTGGTAAACACTGCACCTCACCTCCAGCATTTATAAGCGGAGGTTGGCAGCCACTTGGATGCTTCTTTGCTCCTAATGGATGACACTAAATGGATCATTCATTGCTTTTATGTTTTTCCTGCAACTTATGTAGCTAAGATTCATTGCAGCATAACACGCTACAACAGAAGTACAGAACATATTTGCTAACCGAAATCCATAAATTGAACCCTAGCTTTACCTCCAGGACAACATAATTTTTAAAATTCAAAATATTTTGGACTGAAGACCATTTTTTCCAGATTTTCTCAAGAAAAATTCAATACCTTGAAAGTGCCTATGGCTATGAGTACCTTACCTTATCTTACCTAAGCCTTTTAACACTAAGTGAGTAGGTATGTTTGGCTAGAAGGGTGCAACACGAGGGCTTCCTCCTAGGAAGCCCATCCTAGTACTATTCTCACCCGGGCTATGGTAATTACAGAAAATACTGGAACCAGCTCCTTGCATGCCTAGGCAATGTCTGGTTGTCACGTATGAAGCACTAGATTGCAAATCCAGTCACAAGTTACTTCAATGAACATGCTGCTTTCTTTACCAACCTTATGCGTAGAACAATTATACCATTTCTATCTACCTGAAGGCACTCCCCTGTCACCTAAGTCACAGGTGGGAATGAAGACAACAACCAGGTTGTTAGGTACCTCGGCGTGCACCTAATTAGCCAGGAACACTTAATAATAGCCAAGGATTCCCTCACCGTATCTAACAAACTAGTGAAAACAAATTATCTGAAAGTGCAAGGACACAAAGAACACTAAGTGGAGGTAAGTTGTAAGCAATCCAACCTTTAGTGCTCCATCCTACGGAACCTTCTACGGGACGGCCTCTAACCTATAGTGCTCCCACTACACCTTTCAGCAGCCCGGTGGGCTTCTTCTTTAATATCATTGACAAATTGTGGATTCATTAAGAATCAATAGGATGGAAGCTATATCATTGACAAATTGTGGATTCATTAAGAATCAATCGGGTGGAAGCTATATTATTTACCGGCGACTTATGATACGACTAGACCATCCTTACGAATAACGGATAGTAATTTGTGAAGAATCAATCGGGCGGAAGCTATAGCATCATCACTGGCAAGAATCCAAATAAATGCGAGATTTGGATCTCAATTTGTATCGATTGAACAAATAATTGAAATACCCAATGAATATGAGGTTGATCTGATCAACTTGGGCTTGATAATCTCAAACCTCACACGGATTTTCATTAGGTCAAACACAAGCTCATGCAAAAGTTGGGTTTGAAGTATCAATACAAACCAACGGTGGACCCAAGAATTTGTTTTGAGGTGAGGCACACTTTTATTTCAGGTAAAGTGTACTAGTATTTCACGTCTACGTAACACTTATATTTTTCTATACACAACTCAAGAATTCTTCAAATTTTGGGTGACCTCAACCTAAAGTGGATTCACCACTGACACAAATGCACCTACAATTGAAGGGTATAAGACTGATCCAAGCCCAAACCATTTCATGAAGAATAACATGATTAACATGTGAGGTTTACAACACACACATACAAATACACACATTACAACACACATAAAAATAAAGACATGGAAAGAGAGGGGGGGAGGGAGTCCTTTAAAAGAGTCATGGCCTTGGAGAGAGTGGGTGTACGAAGAAGACGCCAATGACAGGAGAGAGAGAGAAAGAGAGAGAGAGGGGGGGGGGTAGGTAGCTCAAGGGTGGTAGGTTTTCCATCCCTATCATTTACATGAAGCACTGAAGTGAATTTATTCTCGTTTATTATATGAAATGGCAGGTTAAATCTAGCTTTTTGAAAGCAACCTGAACAATTACCGAATCATAAAGATCACATATCCAACCAGGCGACAACACCAAATTCAAATTTTAAATCTGAATCAAACATGAATATAAAAAGATGCAGATTCACTTAGACATGACCAGTTCGAACTCGGTATGCCGGTTCAAACCAGAATCGGACTGGCTCTATAACCGATCGGAGCCTGAACTGTTCAAACCATATCCAAAACCAAAAACCATCTGGTTCAGTTACGATTAAACATTTTAAAAAACCACACAGGAACTGGGACCGGAACCGATCAAAAACCGGTGAGCCGTAACCAACAGTTCAGAACTGCCTCAGCTCGGGCCTAATGAGTCTGACAACCTCATGATGATAGAGGCTAACAGTTTTTTATTATATATACTATACTTTTAAATTTTAGAAGTTTAAATTTTATTTATTGGTTTCAAGTGGTTTTGGATTCAGCCTCCTCTCAAACCACAAACCAAATATGCACTCACCCTCTTCCCATGATTCTATTGGTGATTCTGTCCTTTTCGGCCGGGGTCTGCTTAATTTAAGCATGGTTACCACAAAAGTTAAAGAAAATTTAAGCAAGCATGCACACAAAACACGCACAAGCACACACAAGATGTGGCATATAGGTTGATGAAAAGGGGTATGTTGTGGGCTCCAAATGGTCTCTCTTTAAACAGCCACCTCCAGACACCATCACCTTCGCCGAATTATGAGTTGCAGCAAGATGATGCCCGTATCATTTTCTCCTCATGTTAAAACAGCTCAATCCGTGCCCCATAACGTTAGCTCAAAGGCAGGGTGCTCTGGTACAGTTAGAGCTGGCGAGGAGTTCGACTCCCAATGAAAAGGTAGTTTGAACATTTACAGCTATCAAGTGGAGCTGAAGTGCAGAAGTAAAATGATGAAACACCAGATGAACTTAAAACTGTGAAAGGAACACCATCTCGTAATTCTAGAGTTCAATTTTATGACACAAGATTAAGCCTGTTGGCGAGCATCCATGCAAGTCAACCGCAATGTTTGAAATAAGGCTTGGTTTTGGTTTTGGTTGATGATCCATGAAAAGGACTGAAGGTAATGCAATGACATAGAGAAGATCGGTTCTATTCAGACAATGAAAAATATTCAAGTACCATAATGACCTCACAACAGTGGCATCTTACTACATCGGAACTTCTGATATCTCGATGTCATCATGAACACACTAAATAGTCAAGATACAAGTCTTGCACTGCAACAGCCACAAACCACCGTCGATGAAACTCGAGGTTCACCAAGCAGTATCCAGTGGGCCTTGTACAGAAGAAACTAAAAGAGAACATTTAAAAGAACTATCATGGTAGCTGAACCACGCACTCGTAGACATTCAAGCCTATCACGGGAGCACAGGCATACTGGTTTCAGTAGTACGGCCTATAACGCATTGGCCTCCTGAACCTTGGAAACTTCCTGCATTAGGAGACAGAGCAGCTCAGCTACACAGCACACTCAGTCTGTGCAAACACACAACATACAATAACACATGGATAGTAAAATACAGAATAGAACAATACCTTGCCCGCACACACACAAAATCTACCTACCTACATGCACAGTAAAATACAAAAGCACAATTTCTGGCCCATATTCACGTGCTCACACACACAAGAATTATACTGCCATTGAACTCACCCATATCCATAAGGGGAATAAAAAAAAGGGGGAGGAACAAAAGGCCTCCTGTATCGAGCAAAATAAGGATTGAAACGCCGACCACGGTATGCTTTCATCCCTGGGACATTGGTCCTTTTAGCCGAAACCTGCATGTTCAGTTTCTGATGTCAGACATGTTTAACCTTGATATATTTCAAAGAGACTGTTTATGAATTGGGCACCTTCAGTTGACGACCGTGTAGCTCTGATTCATTGAAGAGAAGAGCATTTTGAACAGCTTCTGTTTCTAGAAATTCCACGTATGCAAATCCTTTGGGTTGGCCGAACTTGTCCGTCAAAATTGTAACCCTGTTCACGGTTCCACAAGATTGGAAATGCTGTTGCACTTCCTCAGGGGTGCATGAGTAATCCACCTGACGACAAGTAATAGTGTAGCAAGTGATCGTAGAAAAATAGATGACACATCTACAAGTTATCCAGCTTACCCCACCCCTAAAATGAATGCCCTGTTAGGCAATACTGAGTTCTTTTACTAAAGCATGTTGATCTAAGGTTATAATATAGTTGAATATTTAGGTTATAAGTTTTAGATACCTTAGCTAATAGAAATGGTGAAAAACCATATGCAAAGCAAGAAGATGAGACCTCAGAAAGTGATCACCGAGCATGTGGCCGCATAAATAGTTCGCTCAAGTCAAACAAGAAATCATGGAATGTGCCAAAAACATCTGTTTTGGCTAGCATCAGCAAGAATCTGCAAAGCCAATACACTTCATGATATAGGAGACCTAACACGTCTAAATCCTCAAAATTACAACAACTAAGCCTTTTTCCCATGTGGGTAAGCCTTTTTCCCATGTGGGGTCAGCTACATGGATTCTTTGTTTCGATAGAGCTTGATCATGTGTTATGCTAAACACTAACTCAACATGCTTTATTATTTCCTCATTACTTTTGGTCTTCCTCTCCCTCTTTTAACATTTCACACATTTTCACAATATAGTTTATGGTGCTTCTTACCGAAACTTCCTTTGGAAGTCTTTTAAAATGTTCAAACCATTTTAAACGATTTTTTCCTCATTTTTTTCATCTATTAGTGTCACTCCCAATTTGTTTCTAATAACCTCATTATGTGTATCTTTCTTTGTGTGACCACTCTCACATCTCACCATCTTCATTTATGTTACGGATATCTTTTGTACATGTTACAAAAAGAAGCTTGGTGGTGGAGTGAAGGAAGTAGTACAAAATAAAATCCAGGCAAAGAGGGCATGTTACAAATTATATTATGCTAAGAAAACTATTGAAACTTTAGAGGCTTATAAGAAAGCAAAGAAGGAAGCGACAAAGGCCGTAAGTGAAGCAAAAGCTAAAATTTGAGAGGACTTATATAAAAAACTCAACTCAAAAGAGGATGAAAGAGATATTTTTAGGATAGCTAGGGCGAGAGATAAGAAAACTAAAGATCTTAATTATGTTAGATGCATCAAAGACGAGGATGAAAAAATTCTAGTGGCAAATGATGATATAAGAAATAGATGAAAAAACTATTTTTATAATATTTTTAATGAAAATAAAGATGTTAGTATTAGCTTAGGAGAGTCACCCAAATCAGAAAAGTATATAAACCATAATTTCTACCGACGTATTCGAAAGAATGAAGTCAAAGAGGCTCTTAAACATATGAAGGGTGGTAAATCGATAGGACCAGATAATATTCCTATAGAAGTTTAGAAAATACTAGGAGAAATAGGAATCACTTGGCTCACAAGACTATTTAATGAAATATGAAAAAACCAAAAGATGCCCGAGGAATGGAAAGCAAGTACACTTATAAACATATATAAGAACAAGGGAGATTCAAAATTGTGCGAATTATCGAGGTATCAAGTTAATGAGCCATACTATGAAATTGTGGGAAAAAATTATTGAACGTAGGTTAAGACAAGTATCAAGTACAACAGAGAACCAATTTGGATTCATGTCAGGCAGATCTACTGTTGAAGCGATTCACCTTTTGAGACGTCTTATGGAACATTTTAGAGCAAAAAAGAAAGACCTTCACATGATATTTATTGATCTAGAAAAAGCTTATGATGAAGTACTGAGGGAAGTTCTTTGGAGAACTTTGAAAAAAAGAGGTATCCCACTGACATACATTAACCTTATAAGAGACATGTATGATGGTGCAAAAACATGTGTGAGGACTCATGAAGGAATGACAGACTTCTTTGAAGTTAATATTGGGTTACATTAAGGATCAACTTTAAGTCCATACTTATTTATAATGGTGATGGATGAGTTAACAAAACATATTCAAGATGAAGTACCTTGGTGTATGTTATTTGCAAATGACATTGTATTAGTGGAGGAGTCTAAGGAAAAAGTTAATAGAAAATTGGAACTATGGAGAGAAACATTAGAAAGCAAAGGCCTCCGAATTAGTAGAACAAAGACAAAATATATGGAATGTAAGTTTGATCATTTGGTTACCTCAAAGGACATAGAAATTAAAATTGGCACACATTGCATCCCCCAAAAGGAAAGTTTTAAATACCTAGGGTTGATGATGTTACGCATAGAATTAATGATGGTTGGTTAAAATGGAGAGGAGCATCAGGTATTCTTTGTGATAAGAAGATATCATTAAAGTTAAAAGGTAAATATTATAGAGCATCAAATAGGCCTACCATGTTTTATGGTTCTGAGCAGTGTTATCCGTATCGCACCGTATCGCCTTTCTGTTGCCAACTTTTAGGTATATTTCTGCTAGCAGTTTCTAATTTCATGAGATCGCAAACAATTAAAAACATTTGGTTGTCTCGGTTCTTGAGTGGGCATTTCACAACTTCACTATTTTAGGGTTCACCTTACGTGACTTCCATTGAGTTGAACATGATCAACGTGTGTGAGGCTTAACTCAGTCTGTGAAGTGAGAAATGAAGCTCAAGCATTAGTTAAAAAGCTAATTGTAAGAGAAAAAGGGATATCATCAAGTAATAATATCACATCATTGAGGTGTCATAGAGTCAATAATCAAAGAAATTGAGCTCATTGTTTTGCTCACATATGAAAATTAACAAATATCACAACTACATGTATAAAGATAGCAGTTTGTTAATTTTGATATATTAGATGAGTGGATTATGGAAGATAACGAAGAAAATGCACTCCTAACCGAAGAAGACATTGCATGAATTAATTTGAAGTGCAACAACATCACGAAGGAGATAAAGATTTTCATTTTAAAGCAGACGGTGATGAGAAACTTTGAATCTTTATCAAGTAGAAGATGAAGATTATTTAATTAATAATCCTTATACAAATTAAAATATGTAAAATGTAAATGTATTTCATTTTTTGCTTCAAAATATGTAATTTTGGATCCAATTGTTCAATGTTGAATGTTCAATCTGTGTTAAACTTTGCATTATATGAATTTAAAGCAATTATCAGATTTTTCCAAAGTTTTTTTGGATTTTTACTAATTTTCTTGATTTTTTAAGTAATTTTCATATTATTTTAATATTAAAGTACGATACGATACGCCTATATCGTAGAGCCCAGCGATACGCAATACGATACGCGTCAGACAACACTGGTTTTGAGTGTTGGGCAGTTAATCATCAACATGTACAAAAGATGTCTCTGACAGAAATGAAGATGTTGAGATGGATGAGTGGTCATATAAGAAAAGACCGTATACCTAATGAGGTTATTATAAACAAATTAGGAGTGGCACCAATAGAGGATAAAATGAGAGAATACCGTTTAAGATGGTTTATGAATATAAAAAGAAGATCAAAAGAAGAACCTTTAAGAAGGTTGGAAAAACTAAATTTGGAAAGTATTAAAAGAGGTAGAGGACGACCACAAAAGTGTTGGAAAGAAACAATAAAGAATGATCTAGCTTATTGTGAGTTAACTGCTAACATGGCACACGATAGGGATATGTAGAAACAAAGAATCCATGTAGCCGACCGCGTCTAGTATGGGAAAAGGCTTAGTTGTTGTTGATATCTTTTGTACATGTTGATAATTAACGGCTCAACACTCATAACTAATACAGCATAACGAGTCTAATTGTTGCTTTGTAATATTTACCTTTCAACTTTAACGATATCTTCTTGTCATATAGAATAATTGATACCTCTCAATTTTAATAAACCTGCATTAATTTTATACGTAGCATCTTCATCAATTTTTATCATTCTTAAAAACTCAGCTTAGGTATTTAATACTTTACTTATGAGGGATGCAATATAATACATGTTATTCTAGGATTTTTACTTCTATAAGAATAGTATTTGGTCCTACATATTTACCAACCCTCATAAGTTTAAGAGCTTCTTTGACTTCATTCTTTTAAATACGTCAGTAGAAATTGTGATTTATATAATTTTTTATTTGATTATCACTCCTAAATTAATATTAACACCTACATTTTCATTAAAAAACTTTAAAAAATAATCTTTATATCATCACATACTACTAAAATCTTCTCATCCTATCTATCTTTCATGCACATAACAAAAATCATATCTTTAGTTTTCTTATCTCTAACTTTAGTTATCCTAAAAGTATCTTTTTCACCTCCTTCTTTTGAGTAAAAGTTTTTTATATAAATCCTCTCAAATTTTAGCTTTTGCTTCACTAACATTCTTTTTGCTTTTTTCTTTCCTTTCTTATAAGCCTCTCAAGTTTCATTAAAATCATGCAATTTGTAACATACCCTCTTCACCTTTTATCTTGCACTACTTCACTCCACCACCAAGCATCCTTTTGTACCGATATGCCTTCCTTAGATTCACCTGACATATCTTTTTGCTACTCTCTAAATATGCTTAACTATATTGTTTCACATATCAGAAGGTGTACCTACATAATTTAAATCATCTCCTTAAAAAACTTTTTGTTTAAATATATATTCTTTCTCATTTTTTAAGTTTCACCATTTAGTCTGAATAGTTCTATATACTCTTTATACTATTTGTCTCTTTGTCCACTTTTTACTTACAAATCCATAAATAAAAATCGATGTTGGGTAGTTAAGCTTTCTCCTGAAATTACATTGCAATCCTTAGAACACAAACTATCTTTTTTCATAGAACACGATCTATCTCTTTTCCTATAAGCAAAATAATCAATTTGTGTTTGTGACAAACCACTCTTATAAGTAATTAAATGTTGATTGTATTGGCTAAAAAGAGATCATACCCCATAACGAAATTTAAAATTTTCTTACCTTCCTTGTTTAAATCTACAAACCCATAGTTGCCATGAATGGCATTATAATGCATTTTTACCGACATGTTCATTTTCATCTCTTCCTAAACAAATCATCTCTCGTTGTGAAATCTTTTGAATTATCTTATCTAACTCCTCCCAAAATGTCTTATTTATAATATCTTCTAGTCCTACTTAGAGTGCATACACACAAACTATATTTAAAACCTCGACTCCTAATATTAATTTCACCATTATAATTTCATCATCATGACATTGTATGTCTACTACACTATCATTTTAAATTTTTATTTATAATAATACCAATTTCAGCCTTTTTCTTTTTTTAGTACTATAATTTAAACTTGTGTTCTCAATCTCTTTGGCTTTTTCTCCAACCCACCACATGAAAATTTGGACATATTAAACTGTCGACAAATAAAAGAACATATAAAGATTAAGTTGCTAGCTTTCACACTAGATGGGGTCTGCTGGAGGTTGTAATACAAGCACTTCCTAGAAGGTTACCCATCCTGATACCGTGTTCCCCAAGCATGCTCAATTTTGAAGCTCCTTTATCTGGGTTTGGGACCGGGTTACGAAGGATGAACCACCGTAGGTGGTGTCCAAAACCTTTAATTTGCAGTCACATTTACTTCTTGCATTGACAATGACATGTACCGACTTAGAGAATTTGATCTTTTAGAATCTATAGACAAAACAGCCTAAACTACTTTGGAATCAAAAACTTAAAATCTGTTTGATAATTCTCCTCTCTTCTTTTGATGAATATAGTTATCCTATTTACTACTTTCATATTTGTAATCGTATCTTTTCAGCCATCTCCTAGGTTATTAGCAAGATTGTGTGGATGCATATAAAAGAAGGCGGCCACATCACAATTTATTCATAAATGAAAACCTTTTTCATTCTTTGTTTTCTTTAGTACAAATGTAAAAGCTATTGTGCAGCACGCTTAATACTTGCAGAATGTTTTAGCCCTCATTGTCGATATGCTGAAATATACTTTTCTTTTCCAATGAAACCACAATATGTAACTTAATGATTATTCTCCCATTCCCAGAACGTGAAATTTAGATTATATACAACACATGGTACAGTATTACCAGTCTTGCAATTAAATCTGTTTCTCTTGATGATAGTATGAAATTTTATCATCTTTTATTTAAATAAGGTTGCTCAATATTGCTGAAGTGTAAATTTTAATGGTTAAGAGACAAAACAAGAGCATCCTTCCCAGCTTATGTTCCTTCCACAAAACTATCAACATGTCTGCCAGGCCATGCAAATAAGCTTTAACACATTTTCTATTCTCCTTGTTTTTGCTCTTTTAAAGAGATATGGCATAACTTATTACTATAGCAGTGAATTCTAACCCCTCGACATCAACAGCATCAAAACTCTAACATTTTGTCACTGGTAAACAACAACAACAACTAAGCCTTTTCCCATACTAGACGGGGTCGGCTACATGGATTCTTTGTTTCCACAGAGCCCTATCATGTGCCATGTTAGCAGTTAACTCACAATAAGCTAAATCATTTCCAATGTACTAACTACACCATCTAATAAACCTCCATTCTTCACTACTTAATATTTGAAACTAATCTTCTACCTCTTCAACATTTTACCAGCTCTCTTTGGTTCGTTGTTTCCAAACAAATAATGCAATGATAATCTTCATGCAAACCCCAAATAAGGATAAAAGATCTATTCTCATCGGTGAAGACCCGAGCAAATAAACCAATGTACTAAGAACCAGGATTTCCTAAAATGCAGCATTAGAGGGACACAGTTGAAATGATCGCAGAAAGCTGGTTTCCCTTCTCAAAACTGGTTTTTCACCTCTACTTCAGATAAGGATTCTTCTCAATAACTTCAGAATGTATATCTTCAATAAATTAACTGATTCAGGGACTTTATCCAACAAATTAACTGACTCACCTTTCTGTCAGACTTCAGTTCTCCTAAGCCCTAGAGAACTATTAAGATTCAAAAATTTGGCAAACAACAGAGAAAAGTATGTCATGCAAGAGATGCCTACCAAAGACCAAAAGGCATTTGTGAAGACTGACAAATATGCTAGTTCAAGGGTAGGAGAAATGCTAGAATTTTTTTAAGGATATGCTTTGTGCAAAGACACTAAACTGTCATATCGTGTATCATGGCCTTCCTGCATGCACTAAACATGATACTGACTTCAAACCGCAATCCGTTCTAAGGCACTCATACAACTACTGAAAACTAAGATATTGAGATCATAAAATTATAGGATTTCCATAAAAAGTTACCAAAAGAGTTACCACATGCAGTCCTTATTAGACAAACTAGAAAGTGAACAAATAAGTACATTTAGAAAAAAAATGGGATATAATATTTGGGAAATCATTGTATGGTGTAGCATATTCTAGAAGCCTATCATGGAGATGCAATGCAGTACAATCTATAAAATACCATCATAACAAAGGCATAAGAATCAAGCAACAGATCTATGATCCTTAGATACATCAATCAGCCACTATACCTTTGATGAGGGTCTGTGGGTCTTGATAATTGCTGACTGCAATTGATCAAAGAGAAAAGTCTCTTAAAATAAGCATAATACAGGCCTCCACTTTGTACAAGAGTCAAATTCATTGTCCATGCCCAGTCTTCAAACTGGCCAACAACTTGCTGAATTATTTTCCCTTTTAACTGCATGCCCTCTTGTAACTTCACTTCTTTCTTCTCTATCTTCACATAATACTCAAAAATCTTTCCTCATACATATTTTGTTTCAGAATTTTTCGTTTCTACATTTTTTTTAACCTTCTCATATGTTTCTTTCTCTTTTTCTTTGTTTCTTTTTCTTTTTCCTTTTCCTTCCACAACTACGGAGAGTTTTTTCTTTTAGATTCTGAGTGCATTGTAACAAGAGGGATCTCTCTATTTGGTGAATATCAAAATTGAATAATGAGCCTGCTGCATTATTTCATACAGGCCATGGCTGAAAACCTGAAAAATGTGCAGGTTCCAATAAAAATCAGTTTAACATATAATTCTTGATACAAGTCAAGGGATGGGTTCAAGCAATGCAGGATCAAAAGCCTGAGAAGTGCACAGTTCCAATCAAAATCAGTTTTGTAGGCAATCAAGTAAAAAGTATTGTCTTCCAATCCAAGTGAAGCAATAGGTTCAACAATGCTAGTTCAGAACTGCAAACAAGCGCAAAAGCGCTTGCAGCATATGCCACATCTACACACACACAAAGTTCTAAACATCAGATGCACACAGCAGCGCCTAATATATGCATTCCTAGTCACTGCTATGCATGGGAGGCAGCCCGTTTCCAGAATCATGCTGCTCCAATGAAAGGAGACTGAACCATGATGCAAACCAAGCATGTTAGAGGAATTCTACTAGGCAGATCGCAACCTCCCCTCCGGCCATTTACAATTTTACATTCATCAGCTGCCTCTATGAAGATAAAATGAAACACTAACATCCTCATCATGCACCTTTAAGAGGTAATAACCAAATATCTTGAATTTCATGCTGCAAGAAAAATGCAAAATAAACATGAAAAGCAAACTAAACTACAAATTGCTGGAGGCAACAACAAAGTAGAGTTTTCAGAAATATCACAGCAACACATTTGTGATTCTTCAAACTAATGCACAAATGTTTTACTTAAGAAAAAAAGATAAGACAAAGAATGTATATTGGATATCAAAACAGAAGACAAGCTACTACCAGAAACATGTATTTTGCATCAGTTCCAGCTTAAGATATTTTACTTACTATTATATGTAAACCAGTGAAACAGGGATGCTATGGTTTAGGTACACCACAAAAACTAGGAGAGAAACCTTACGTTGCCAACAAACACTGAGCGAGAATCAGCTTCCTCCTTATTTGCCTGCGCAGCAGCAGCACTTGCTGGGTCTGAATAGAGAAAATACACAAAAGGAAAGGAATACCAATCAATTAATAGTTAGAGAACTTAAAGAACAAGAGTAGCAAATGGAGGTGGAGATGATAATTAGAAGGCATATGATGTAACAAATAAAATGTTCTTTCTCTATGAAGTAAATCATATTAAAAAATAGTGACGTTTTACAATTCATGAGACAAATTAAGATGCCCTAGCAGATATTTCAACATTGTGTACCTTAAACATATTGGTTGTTTCCTGCATGTGTAACATGTAATTTTCCAAAAGATGGATGAACATGTCGATGCTTTGAGCACTTTCAAAATATAATAAAGGAAGGAAACAAGGCCATGGGACTTCTTCAAAGAAGGAGCACTTTACAAATAAAGAGTTTTATCAGAATTGGAGCTTCGCAGAAGCCTTCTACAAATAAAGAGCCTAACCAGAACTGGAGGGCTCATGCCCTTTTACTTTTCCCCCGTAACTCAGGATTTAATGTGGTAAACACTGCACCTCACTTCCAGCATTTATAAGAGGAGGTTGGCAGGCACTTGGATGCTTCTTTGCTCCTAATGGATATGACACTAAATAGATCATTCATTGCTTTTATGTTTTTCCTGCAACTTATGTAGCTAAGATTCATTGCAGCATAACACGTTACAACAGAAGTACAAAACATATTTGCTAACCGAAATCCATACATTGAACCCTAGCTTTACCTCCAGGACAACATACTTTTTAAAATTCAAAATATTTTGGACTGAAGACCATTTTTTCCAGATTTTCTCAAGAAAAAATCAATACCTTGAAAGTACATATTAAGTCAAACATGTAGTTCGAGTGGATGTGAAAGGAATTGGAGTTTTTTTAATGCATTCACACAAAAAAGAGAAACAAATTAGAGCATGCTCATCTTCATGATTTGGTATATATTTTATAAAATATGAAGTTAAGGTAAAAGTAAAAATTTAAAGAAGGTTATATGTTTGTTGCTCCTTACTTATACTCGTAAGTGATGCTTTTTGAACTTCTAAATATATTGTATTCTTTCTTTTATTTTCTTTATAGACAAATGAAAAGAGATGCCAGAAGGGCTAAGAATGTGTCGTATCACCCACTTATCTACAAAAATATTGATATTCTTGATGATTGGGTTGAGGAAGAAGAGTCTCCCATCATTTTAGAAGATGCAAACTGGAGTGTAATAGAGGTAGAAGCAAAGATTGGGTCCTACCCAATTATGGAGGAAGGAGACGATGGTGACGGTGGCGACCTTGATTATAATGCTTATGATGCCTTTTTTTATTATGATCCATGTTTTGTGGAATAAAACATTGAAATGAAACTCTTGTAGTTTATAACTTTGTATTTGTATTATGTAAATTGTAATCTTAATTCTGCACCGATATGGTAGTTTTGGTTCCGACTTTCTTACACTTTAGATTGTTCTTACTCTTGTAGAGTGATGGTAACTTCGTGTTACTAAACTACGTTTAACTTTCTTACTCTTGTAGCCTGTTGGTACGGTATATGGTACTATTATTTATTATGAAATGTCATTGTCATGTCAATGCTTAACTGCTTATGAATTGGATTCTGACTGTGTTGAATTGAATTATGATTGTGTTTTCTAACAATTGGTTACCTTATGTTGTATAATTTCAAGTTTCCCTATTTTTTGGATTTTTTTGAATTTTTTAGGATCTTTCCTTTATTATCCAAGATGTAATGTGTCGTATGGTACGATGGGTATAGTACCATACGATACGGCGTGATTTTCTCGCGTACCAATGCCCCGTGCGATAAGGGTCCGCTAATTACAACATTGCTTCATATAGAGTGCATAACATATAGAAGAGAAGGCAGACGGCAGATGGGACTGGCTGATTGAAGCTCCAGACAAAAACAAAGGGGAAAAGGAAAAGAACAAAAAGGATAATCACAACAGTCATTGCAAGGAAAAACAAAAAGGTAGCATTCACGACAACACATAATCATCGAAGGAACCCCCTAAAGCCAGCAATAATAGCGAAATCACCAAAACTAAAAAAAACAAAGAGATCAAATTGAAAGCACCCGAATAGAAAGGACAAAACCATGAAGAGATTGAATCGAAGCCGAACCTTGAACGGCACCCATTTCCTTCTCGACCTTTGCCTGCATCTCCCGGAGCGCGGCTGCTTCCTCCTCCATCTCTTTCAACCTCTTCTTCATCTCGTCGAGCTCCTTTTTTCACATAAAAACCGATGGATCAACATAAAGAAACGACACAAAAACAGAAAATCACAGAAACACCGTAATCATGCGCACCAAGAACCCCAAGCACTTTGGATAGGAGAATTAAAGGGGGAGCGAGACAGAGACCTTGGCTGCGGCGGCGTCGTCATCGGCGCGAGACATGTCGACGTCTGATGGGTAGACTTTCATGTCTCCCTCCATATCAGGGATGTCCCCGCCGTACACCTCGTGTTCGTCGTCCTCCATTCTCTCCCTCTCACTCTCTCTGCAACTCGCCCATGTGAGAGAGCGGCAGAAGGGTTACCCTTTTCTTCCCTCGCCTCTCCTGCTTCCTGTAACGTCTCCGAAGTACGGGGCTGACTGGATTGATTCCGACTCGGGTTAAAGTTCGATTCAAACCACTTCTCGTCATAAGTTTTTGGATATATATATAGTTATATATTCCGACTCGGGTTATAGTTATATATATATATATATATATATATATAGTTATATATAGTTATAGTTATGGTGATACGCTTGAGACGCATTTCCAATGCGAGTGTTAGAGAGAGAAAATTATAGTTTACGTAAAAAGAGTAATACGATAATTTCCAATAATAAGGAGTGCGCTCTTAGTAAAAAATATATTAGACTAAACATAAAGTGATAAGTATATTAGACTAAACCATATAGAGAGAGAGAGAGAGAGGAAGAGAGCATAGTCCATCCAAACATCAAATCGTCTAATCAATCTCAAAAGTAAAAATGGGTTCCTTTTGTAGTACACTAAATGCACTCTATACAAAGTACCTTTTGACTTGTCTCAAATCATGATTTTTGAAGATAAAACTGTTGAAAATTTTGAGAATGAAGAAGCTTGTGCCGATGTACTAATTTCTTTCTTTATATATACACTAATTTATTGGAATGATAACTAGTATATACAATAATTTAACATGTCTTATGGTTTCATATACCAATCTAATATAGTAGATGTTATATACCATATAGTATATTATGTTAAGTAAATCGTTTCGCATAACATTATGTTAAGTAAGCGATACTACATAACATCTTTTCACTAATATTTAATATTAAACTAAAATTTATTTTAAAAATGTTCACTGTGCATAGAGAAGCAGGTTGAAAACCCCAAAAGATTTGTGAGATGGGTTAAAAAAAATGATGGGATGGCAATTTCTACCTGCTTCGTGGGTACCCACCCCGAAAGCTAAGTCCGCCCCACTATATTTTATATATTTATACATGTTTTATGTAATATATATGTTTATATGTATGTATTTTTATATAAATATCACTACATATATGTATATGCATAATAACTTTAGTTTATTGATATAAATATCATTAAAAAAGTTCTGTTTTATGTAAAATATATAATATTACATATATATTTTGGAATTTTGTTTTTATAGGTTGAAGTGGGGCAGGGTCGGGTGTGGGTTCGGTCTCCAAGATCCACGGGGCAGGGTGTATAAAGTGAATCTTAGGACAGAGCAGGTACGGGTAGAGTGAAAACCCACCCGGTTGCCATCCCTACTCCCAACCCTCGAGGCCAACATAACTTACCACATGACATCTATAATACTAAAGTTTTATTTTCAATTGTTATAAGTGAGGAATTGTAAAGTTTTATTTTCAACTACATTTCATCTTTCTGTAAAATTGTAATACCATCTTTTCTCCCTGAGCTGATGCCCAACTCATTAGTAAAGTCATCTTCTTTTGAAACTTTAAGAATTCCTTGGCAGAAAGTTTTGTAACAGATTGATCTAACAGAACATGTTTTTACTAAAAGTTTTCATTGGAACAATAATTCTTGTTAATACTTTTTCTCAAAGTGTACTATTTAAAGAAAAACAACTTCATTACTTCTTAGTGATAGAATCTCCTATTAGCAACCAAAAGCATTCGATTAATGAGTAGAGCAAGTAAATTACTTAGTTCTATAAATAAATAAATAATATTTTTTGAATACTTATTACATATAAAAGTAGTAATAATAGTAATAGTTTTATAGAATTGGTTAGACATAATTTAGATGCTTGGGAGAATTTGGGGCCCCGAATCATAAAAATGAAAAGTCTGAGGCCGATGTGACTTCAACATCTGGAAGATATTGGGGTTTAACATCATGGGGTTAAAGATTGGGGCCTATAAGTTTTGAAGGGGATGAGTTAGGGAATTGATGATATTCGTCAACATGTTTCTAGCTCTCAAGCTTGCATTTGGTTTCGGCATCTCTCCTTCCGTCCCTCTCTCTCTCTCTCTCTCTCTCTCTCTCTCTCTATATATATATATATATATATATATATATATATATATAGTGATTGGATCATGCCCACCATTGACATATGCTCACTCCGTGCCTTTAAGTAACATGAGTGTAACAAAAATATCTTTTGTACTTTTTAAAATCCCTTTAATTATTTGAAATTACACTCATACTACCTAAAACAATGGATGAGCATGCCAAAAGTGGCCAGGTCCAGTTTTCATATATATATACATATATATAAGTCTAATACGTTTGCATGTTATATACTCATATGATCAAACTTTCTAAAAAGTAAAATAATAAGGATCACATAACACTTTTGAGTCGATTATGTACACGGTTTGCTTTTGAACTCCACCATTCATCCTAAACAATGGACGGATGAGATTATCAACAATGGACAAGTATATAGACTGATAAACATATTCAACCCTCTTTATATTATATGTATCTTCTTTTTCATCCTCAAAGACAATTTTCATTAATGAATGAAATTGCACTAAGCACAAACAACCAGCACCAGCTTCAGAAACACAGCAAATAGTTCGCTATCTAGTTTCTTGGATATTGAATGCTCACACAGTAGAACACGACTCACTAATTCTATCGTGTTATTGCATGATGAACGCATGCCATCTGCTCTTACCCTTCTATGTTTCAATTTCTCCATCACAGGTAAGCCATGGGGCATCAGTCTCCAAACAAAATGGTGTATTGGAGCTCCCAATTTAGAGATTGTTTGCCAAAATTGCTTATTTGAAAACATTGGTCCATAATTCTGAATGCGCGAATGAAAGAAGCTTAATTTTACATCATAATCAGATTTAAGAAAATACATATTTGCAAAGAAAGTCAAGCTTATTATAGATTCATTCCATGCCAGACTCAAGTTCTTCAATTGGTGAACCAGAGCCAAACCTCTATTAAGAACTTCATTAGGAACTCGATATGGGTATTCCCTTGGGAACCGCTCATTTAGAAATGTATGAATTGTCAGATCATCACCCACTAACCACAATACACTTTTTCAATCACCTTTCGTCCTTTGAGTAAGAGGGGTTAGTTCTTACGAACAACGACGTTGGAAAGTATTTATATGTATAATGACAATAAATTTGGTGAATGATAGATCCATTTGGATCGGTTCTTTGAACACCCGTAGCACAAGCCATCGGCGTGGTCGTGTTACATGCAAAGCGAGGATGGTTGGGTTATTAATGGAGTCTCGTGTCGGTCAGATCCAGACGATCGATCAGCCATGGAGGCGTTCAGGGAGCCCCCGGCGGGAGGCGCTGAGAGAGAGCCCGCGGACTCTGCTTCTCCGATCGATGTCGTTCTCAATTTCTGGCGAGGTACTCGTTGACTCCCGATATCACCGTTCTTTCCTGTTTGGCGAATAGCGGTATCGACAAATCCTTCTTTCGCGCATTCCATTTGCTTCTAGCGTCAGATCGATTTCTCTCCAATGCAAAATCCTATCATTGATGGATCCGAGGATAGGAATTTGTGATTTCTTTCCTCACGTCAATGTCCCAGGGGAAATCAAGATGGATATTCCGGAGTTCGAGTTGTTTTCTACGATTTCTCTTTTATTCCCTTTCCTTTTTGAAACCGGATGTTGTCGGACCTCGATCTAAGTTATTTAGATATGTAATTGTGTAATCCGAGTTAGTACTTTTGCTTCATCTTTAGTTCTTTCCATTTGCATTGACTTTTTACTTTGTCGAGCCAATCGCGTATTTTATTTGTTTCTATCGTGTTACCTTCTAACCGTCCAATCACGTCTTATCCGACCCTCTATGGTCGCTCCTGCATCGGTTATATCTGAAATCCTTAAAACTTCATTCGATGAGGTAACTCTGTAAACAATTGAAGTAATACTTTTTCACATCTATTGACCAAAAATGGTTTTAGCTCTATCAACTGTAACACTTTCCAGTAGGTGCATGATCCTTATTGAATGTAAACACTGGTGAGCACCTTGTAGCAGCTTGCTTAGATATGTTAACTTGCAAGCTGCATGCTTAATGTCATCTCTTTCTTTCTTTTCCCCCCTTGTTTGTGTTGTTGTGTTCGGTGGCAGATTTTGACTTGGAGAAAGAGAGGAGTGTTCTTGATGAGCAAGGGATGAAGATAGCTGAAAATCAGGAAACCAGCCAAAAAAATCGGCGGAAACTTGCTGAGAGCACTCGAGGTAATTGAAATTCTGAGGAAGGCGTATAAGGTTGGTTGAGCCTATTCATCAAAAGTTCCAGTAGCTTGAAGTTTGTGCATGACTTCCGAATATTTGTCTTTAGCAATAATGTATCTGATAATTTTGTTAACTAAGCATGGCTTATGGAGAAGCTTGTTTTGTAATTGCATAGAAAAAGTACAATAAACCAATGCTTTTCTATTTACGTAGTAAATATTCTTTTCCCTAGCATACTTTATGAACTTAATCGGTGTATCCTTTCATTAACCACTTATTAAAATGTCATTTGTATAATACATGAAAAAAATCTGTTTTTCTCTTTCTTATTTTGTATTACCATTGTGATGCTAGGTTCAAGCAGACTGCAGACCTTAGTTATCAGTGTGACTGCAGGATCACAATTTCTGTTGTTATACATGTTCCTTCTGCTTACAATTGTCCAGTTCTCTTATGACGGCCTGCATATGGTTCTCAGCTTCTAGGGATATCTGTACTTTGCATGATGTAAGTAGGTAGGCTAGACTGTGTCTAACCTATCAACATACTTAAAACTTGCTAAGTTTGCTTGGAGAAATTCCTGTAAAGTGTAAACATTAACTCTCGATGCTGTTTTTTTGGTTATTATGAGCAAATATATTTGCTGTCCCTGCCGTTTAAGTATTGAACGCATTTCTGTTTTACTGGGCAGACTTCAAGAAGGCTTCCACAGAAGAAAAGTTAAATTTATTCAATTCATTGCTGAAGGGTTATCAGGAAGAAGTTGATAATTTGACAAAACGAGCTAAATTTGGGGAGAATGCTTTTCTCAACATATACCAGAAGCTTTATGAAGCTCCTGATCCATATCCAGCTCTTGCTTCCATAGCTGTAAGATGTGGCTATGTTCCACACTTTTGGTGCTTTATTATGATGTAGTTATCAGTTTCACATCAATCCATCATTCTGTTTCTAGTCTGATAGCTATACCCACAAAAGCAAGGATACCTTTCAAAATATATAATATAGTACCTTCTCAAGGTAAAAAGGGTCCTTCATTTGATAGGGGAAAAATATTTAAGATCATTCAGAAGTGTCCATTTCAAATGTAAATTATAAAGAACAGTGTCCTTTTTGCCTCAGAAAGTAATAATTCACTTTGAGAGGTACCATTTATGTTAAGTGTATTTTTAACAAGTTTAACTCATCCGATGGTAATAATAAAAGGTCTAATGTTTGTTAACCCGCAATTGAAATACACCATTAGTTTTAAGCCTTTGGCTTTGGCACCCCTTTTTCCTTGTGTAAAATTATTGTTTTACATTAGATGGTTTCGTGATTGTGAAAAGCAGCTAGATCCAAGCGTTGAAACTTCTTCTAGTTCTTATGCAGGAGCTTGACTCAAAATTGATTGAATTGAACTCTGAGAACCGGAAGATGAGTCATGAGCTTGAAGAGTTCAGAGCTGAAGCTGCTCACCTGCGCAACCAGCAGGCTACAGTGAGAAGGCTTGAAGAACGCAACCGACAACTGGAACTGCAGGTATTTCACAAATGTAGGCATTGCACACTAGAACTGAAAACTAAATCAGTTTCATCCTGTAAATATCCTTATAATAAAAGGTTTTATTTTGTTTATCAGACGTGTGTAAAGGCTTCATAAACCGTCAACAACTCCACTAGCTTTAGTTTAGCTGATCTTTATTTATATGTCTTCTGTATGCCAAACATTTCAGTATCATGTCCTGTATCCATGTGCCTGTGTGCTAGATGTAGCATAATACTGCTAGCTATCATTCCAACAAACATAAGCAAATCAACGTATCTATAGATTAAATAGAGGCTGTCATAGTCATAGATGTGCAACGGCTATGGCCTAGGTTGTATTAGGCAAGTCTCGAGGACTTTCTCAGGCCTCACCCACTTGGGCTAGCCATAGGTGGCTGACAGGCTGCAAGATCATTATAGAAAGCTTGGATGCTAGTGAAACACAGGACAGTAACATGATACATCTGTTGAATGTTGTGTTAGGCTTCTGACAGCCAGCGTAAAACTTCGTCGGATTTCTACAACATGGATTACAAAAATTATGAGCATTCCTTTGGGGCGTCCCCGCCTAGCGACGTGCTGCAGAGCCCGAATGCAGTAAGAAGTAAGCAAGGGCCACTACATTTTCGCCCGAATGTAGTGAATCAATTGCAGAGAGGGTTCCCACATCATGGACGGGTGTGGGTAAAGAAGTTAGTCCCACTACATTGCCGCCCGAATGTAGTGAAAAATTTTCAGAGAGGGTCTCCGCATTTTGATTATGGACGGATGCGGGAGGTAAGGAAGCTAGTCCTAGATAATAAGATTCGTATTGGTTCTTGGAATATCGGAACATTATCGGGTAAGCTAATGGAGGTGGTAGATACTATGATTCGGAGAAAGATTCATATTCTATGTTTACAAGAGACAAAATGGGTTGGAGAAAAAGCAAAGGAGATAGAGGATACAGGTTTTAAATTATGGTACTCAGGTAAAGAAAAGGCCCGAAACGGAGTTGGTATTATCGTAAATAAAGATTTAAAGGAGAGTGTAGTAGACATACAACGATATGGTGACCGAATCATGACATTGAAATTAGTGTTAGGAGCAGAGGTTTTGAATATAGTTTGTGCTTACGCACCCCAAGTAGGACTAGAAGATAGTATAAAGACAGTTTTTTGGGAAGAGTTAGATAAGGTGTTTCAAAAGATTCCACAAAGGGAGATGATTTGTTTAGGAGGAGATTTAAATGGACATGTCGGTAAAGAGGCATTAGGATATCAAGGGATTCATGGAAACTTTGGTTATGGGGATATAAACGAGGAAGGTAGGGAGATTTTAAATTTTGCTATGTCATTTGATCTCTTTATAGTCAATACAATCTTCAAAAAATGAGATGAACATTTAATTACTTATAAGAGTGGCTTATCACACACACAAATTGATTACTTTATTTGTAGAAAAAAAGATAGAGCGTGTTGTAAAGATTGTAAGGTAATTCCAGGAGAAAGCTTAACCACCCAACATCGACTTTTAGTTATGGATTTACAAATAAAAAAATGGACAAAGAAGAAAAGAGTGCATCGAGCTATTCGGACTAAATGGTGGAACCTCAAAAGCGAGAAAGAAGGTATATTTAAACAGAAAGTCCTTCAAGGAGATGTTTGGAATTATGTTGGCACACCCTCTGATATGTGGAACAATATGGCTATACATATTAGGAAAGTGGCGAAAGATGTGTTAGGGGTATCTAAGGGAGGTGTACCGACACAAAAAGAAGCTTGGTGGTGGAGTGAAATAGTACAAAATAAAATCAAGGCAAAGAGGGCATGTTACAAATTACATTACGCTAAGAAAACTAGTGAAACTTTAGAAGCTTATAAGAAAGCAAAGAAGGAAGCAAAAAAGGCCGTTAGTGAAGCAAAAGCTAAGATTTGGGAGGACTTATATAAAAAACTCAACTCAAAAGAGGGTGAAGGAGATATTTTTAGGATATCTAGGGCTAGAGATAAGAAAACTAAAGATCTAAATTTTGTTAGATGCATAAAAGACGAGGATGAAAAAATTCTAGTGGCAAATGATGATATAAGAAATAGATGGAAAAACTATTTTTATAATCTTTTTAATGAAAATAAAGATGTTAGTATTAGTTTAGGAGATTTGGCCAAGTCAGAAAAGTATATAAACCACAATTTCTACCGACGTATTCAAAAGAATGAAGTCAAAGAGGCTCTTAAACATATGAAGAGTGGTAAATCGGTAGGACCAGATAATATTCCTATAGAAGTTTGGAAAATACTAGGAGAAATAGGAATCACTTGGCTCATAAGACTATTTAATGAAATATGGAAAAACCAAAAGATGCCCGAGGAATGGAGAGCAAGTACACTTATACCTGTATATAAGAACAAGGGAGACATTCAAAATTGTGTGAATTATCGAGGTATCAAGTTAATGAGTCATACTATGAAATTATGGGAAAGAATTATCGAACGTAGGTTAAGACAAGTATCAAGTACAACAGAGAACCAATTTGGATTTATGCCAGGTAGATCTACTATTGAAGCGATTCACCTTCTGAGACGTCTTATGGAACATTTTAGAGCAAAAAAGAAAGACCTTCACATGATATTTATTGATCTAGAAAAAGCTTATGATAGGGTACCGAGGGAGGTTCTTTGGAGAACTTTGGAAAAAAGAGGTATCCCATTGACATATATTAACCTTATAAGAGACATGTATGATGGTGCAAAAACATGTGTGAGGACTCATGAAGGAACGACAGACTTCTTTGAAGTTAATATTGGGTTACATCAAGGATCAACTTTAAGTCCATACTTATTTATAATGGTGATGGATGAGTTAACAAAACATATTCAAGATGAAGTACCTTGGTGTATGTTATTTGCAGATGACATTGTATTAGTGGAGGAGTCTAAGGAAAAAGTTAATAGAAAATTGGAACTATGGAGAGAAACATTAGAAAAAAAAGGCCTCCGACTTAGTAGAACAAAGACAGAATATCGTTTGGCTACTTCAGAGGACATAGAAATTAAAATTGGCACACATTGCATTCCCCAAAAGGAAAGTTTTAAATACCTAGGGTCAATTTTTCAAAGTGATGGAAGAATTGATGGAGATGTTACACATATAATTAATGCTGGTTGGTTAAAATGGAGAGGAGCATCAGGTATTCTTTGTGATAAGAAGATACCATTAAAATTAAAAGGTAAATATTATAGAGCAGCAATTAGGCCTGCCATGTTTTATGGTTCTGAGTGTTGGGCAGTTAATCATCAACATGTACAAAAGATGTCTGTGACAGAAATGAAGATGTTGAGATGGATGAGTGGCCATACAAGAAAAGACCGTATACATAATGAGGTTATTAAAAACAAATTAGGAGTGGCACCAATAAAGGATAAAATGAGAGAACATCGTTTAAGATGGTTTGGACATATAGAAAGAAGATCAAAAGAAGAACCTGTAAGAAGGTTAGAAAAACTAAATTTGGAAAGTATTAAAAGAGGTAGAGGACGACCACAAAAGTGTTGGAAAGAAACAATAAAGAATGATCTAGTTTATTGGGAGTTAACTGCTAACATGGCACACGATAGGGATCTGTGGAAACAAAGAATCCATGTAGCCGACCCCGTCTAGTATGGGAAAAGGCTTAGTTGTTGTTTTGTTTGTTGTTTATTTCCTTTCATGTAAAGAAACGTTTGATTTGTAATTCTCCTCTTTTTCACTTGAGCTTTCCTGCACTATAATCTAGATGGAGGAGAAAATCAAGGAGCTTGTGGAAGTCAAACAGCGTAGCTTGGCAGAAGAGAATCAGAAGACTATGGAAGTTCTAAAAGATAGGTGAGTTCAGTAGCACATTTGTGTGAAATTTTGTAGTTCGCGGTTCTATTATGGTTCAAAGACGCATGCATTCTTCATGCTATATATGGTTAAACACTTACAACATATGGTCTAATTAGTAAGTACTAAGTTCTATTTCGTAGAACATTCCCAATAAACAGTTCTCTTGTATTCCTACTGACTTGATTCCATCTATTTATTATTGCATGGGTGGCAGAGAAAGATTATTGCAGGATCAATTGCGTCAGGCTAGAGAAAGTGTGTCAAATATGCAGAAGTTGCATGATTATGGCCAGAGCCAGCTTTTTGAGTTCCGTGCACGATCAGGTATTTGTTTGAGAACACCTGACATCATTTTCTTTGAATGTTTATTGTGCTTAATTTATTACTGGTGAAGTATTCTGTTTTTATTACCGGGATAGATAGAGGGTGATTGGTTGTTCTTGTATTTCAGAGGAAGAAAGGGCAGTCAAACAATCTGAAGTGAATCTTTTAATGGATGAGGTTGAGCGTGCTCAAATGCGGTTGTTCAGCCTTGAAAGAGAAAAGGTGTTTTTTTTGTTTGCTAGGAAAATAATTCTTTTGGACATACATCTCTTCATGCTTGTTTGCTTTCAAAAAATGCTACATGCAATGTGGTTCTCCCATTTTCCATTGTGTATGGCATATCTTTAAAGTTAATTTTTCAGAGTGATGGAAGAATTGATGGAGATGTTACACATATAATTAATGTAGGTTGGTTAAAATGGAGACGAGCATGAGGTATTTTTTGTGATAAGAAGATACCATTAAAGTTAGAAGGTAAATATTATAGAGCAATAATTAGACCTGCCATGTTTTATGGTTTTGAGTGTTGGGCAGTTAATCATCAATATGTACAAAAGTATCCATAGAAGCCATTCCAAAGTACAGGCCTAGCTTAGATATTCATGGTGGACAAAATTGATTACAACTTATTCCTCTCTACTGCCATTGTACTGCATATTTTCTCAAAGAGAGTTTGCTTATTCAGAGATTGTTGAGCTTTTATGTGTTGTGCTTTTCTGTGACACCGTGGTCCTGCATCCAGCAGTAATAGCATCACAGGGCTTTCAAGAACAATGGCCAAATGCTAATTGTGACTCTTGGAGAGATCCTGTTGTTACATAATAGCTTTGAGAAGAATGTTCTCACAAGATGCTATCTGGAACATATATATTTCTTGAAAAATTATGTGAAAGAGATAAGAACTCAATGAACCGTGGGACATTCTATACTTATCATAAAACTAAAATTCAGATTCATGCCATTCAATATCTCTAGCATGGATGTATTATAGGCATAACTAGCTTTCAGACAACTTGCATTATACATTATTTTTATTTGATGGGAATTGCCTGACCTTTTGTGTAATGAATTGAATTAACCAAATAAGAGAGTCCAAGTCTCATTCTTCATGTTCTCAATGATTACTTTGTTGACTTGGTAATCAGTCAAATTGTCCGATTTATTAGAATGAAGTGCAAACCCTCTCCTCTCATCTTCATTATGCCTTTTATATCAAATCTGTCGCTGCAAAAATCTAGTTTACCTGGTTCATGATAAATCTGAGGTTGTGTGGTTTACGTGCATGTCTTGTAAAGGTTAGAACTAGAAGGGTGTCAAGATTCGTGGTTTTAGGAACTGATCTGATGTAGCTGCTACGTACTGCCTTTCATGCATATCAGAACTTATTTGATACAAAATGATTGAAAAATGGTAGATTTAAAAGTGTGTATCAATTCCTGAAGTCAATTTCTCAAAATCTTGATGAGATTTTAGTTTCCAGGAAGCTTTGAGAGCCCAATTGCTTACGACGAGCACAGAAAGTGGGAAAGAAACAAGGTATGGTACTTGCAGTCTATGAATGTTAGTTGTTCCTGGATTATCAGTAAATGTTGAAGCTGCAAAGCAGATACAAGCCCTTGGAGATAATAATTGTATTTACTACACCATGTCCTACCAAAGTTTTCATACTGAGCAGTGGTAAAAGAAAAAAGAACAGAAAAAAAAAAGTTTAACAAACAACATGGATGAGAACAGTCCCTGTTGATATTCAATGGCATAATTTTTATTGAAGATTACTGCTCTCAAAATTTTGAAGGAAAACTTGGTGCTGACTAATTGTGAAACGGCTGAAAATCACAGAGGATTTTAATTGTACAATCATTTGCTAAAGCAGTGTTTATTTGAGTTTGTTTTAAACATTAAGAAATGAAAGTATCCTGTGTGTCAGGGATACAAGAATAAGGAACTAAATAGAACCTCTTGAAGTAAGAGATACTGGAGAAATCAAGATAGAGTTTATACACTGTACAGTTACTATAGTAAGTTATCTGCTGGGAGAAACATATTGGAAGCCGCAAGGCTGAACAATCGTACTGTGAATAAGTATGCATCCCCAAAAGGTTAAACAACCCTACAATTTATGCTGATATGATGTCAATAAAACCATATTAGTTCATGTAGAGCGCATATAGGAAGTGATTTACAAACTTTAGCCTCCTTAAGCTGGGTGTTTAATTCAAAGAGTTGAATGTTATGTTCTGCTAATTTGGATGCTTCTTCTACTTGCAAATAAAGCTTCACTTCCCTATTAACAGATGGTTACCTTCTTAATATCTGCAAAGTTCCTTCATGTCGTTTCTTATGCTTATTACTATTTTCAGTGACAGCGCAGAAAAAAACATTAGCCTTGAGGATTCATTGAACGCAAAGGAGAAAATAATTTCAGATTTGCACATGGAACTTCATAATCTGGAAACCGTTTTGTCAAATGAAAGGGAGCAACACGTGAATGAGATTAAGAAGATCAAGGCAATGCTTAGTGAGAAGGTTTGAATCTTTCCCCAAGTGTTGCCAACTCATCCCTCATATGCTAAGATTTTCTTTTTTAGCACCTGAGATTTGTGAATAAAATTGTATCTTCATGATTTGTACTGCATACGTAAGTTGTAAATGTGAATTATATTGTGCTTGTGTCACTTTATATTGGCTGTTCTTATGACTTGGTGATGCAAAAAATCTAAAGGTATCTGTTCATATATATATATATATAGTTGATAAGCCTCGCTGTATTGTCCTATATCATACCAGCACCAATAGGTCTGGCATGACCAGGTTAAATCTAGCCCATGGCAAAACCCAATGGCTGAATGTTCTTAGCTTTCACTCCTCTCTCTTTCTCTCTATGAATACTTACCTTGCATTCAATAAATGTAAGTCTAATGTGGTTGATTGTGAACACATTCTCATTCTTTAATAAAATGAATTCAGGTAGCTTACCTGATTTATAACATGGTATCAAAGCCTAATCGAAAGAGGTAGATCGTTGATTGTGGTGGCTGACTGAGGAAGATGGTTGGTGCGGTGATTCAGCTAGGACGATGGCGGGGTGATTTGGTTTGGTCAGGTGGAGACGACACATGAGGAACTCATCTCTTTGTTGAGGTTCACCCGTGACCTCGAGAATCAACCGGAGCTCGGCCTTCAGATCTTCGAGGAGCTCTTTCGGCATCCGTTTCAACTAATCCACCAACAAGTCCATTGGCTCCCTGGCGACATCCGGTCGCAATTCCCTAATCGCCGTACTATCACCTCCTCTCTAGCATCTCTTCTCTTTCGAGAGATCCACGACTTTGATGCTTGTGGCGGCTGCCTCACCCTAGTTTTTGTGAACGGGCAACGTCTCCCGCGAACTAGCGCTTTCGGTCGAAGAATCATCATAATTCAAAGCGATCTTTCTAACGTCATTTGAGACGATAGAGACCGGACGATGTTCCTTTGCTGCCTTCGGTTTGGCTTCTGCGACCCTTAGAGGCATGGCTTCTTGTTGACATACGATAACTCCTAGGGAGAAAAGGATGGATGAGAAGAAGAATTGGAAACCTCTTGCTGCCTCCATGAGCCAGACACCACCTCTCGTTTTGCTGTGTTTTTTGTTTTTGGTTATTGATGGTGGGAAGTGGTCCATGGAGGTGGTGACCATGGACGACAAGGGTGATGGCGATGCCGTCGGGGGTTGAAGATAGTTCGAGCGGGGGGTTGTCAGTCGTGCGAGTGGCATCGGGGTGGTAGGTCGGTGGTTCTCGACTAGAAAGACACACACAACAAGAGAGAGGGAGATAGGGGGAGAAGAGAAAAAGATGGGTGGCGGTTATGCGACGATTACGACACGGGTGCAGGTAGCGGCCATGGGTGATGGCAAGGTGGTGGCCCAGCATTCCGAAGGTGGCAATGCAGCGAGGGATGGCTAATATGAGATTCTTGTTGGACTAGATCCAGACCCATACCTATATCTGGATCCGATTTGATCTTATTTGACATTCATAATAGAGTCAATCAATGTGTGCTCTTTTCAACTTGTTTATTTTTTAATATTTATTGGTTTTGTCTCATTTTTACAAGACAATATGGTTTGGTTTGCTTGTTGTTTATTAGACAATAAGTTGTATCTCTTTTGTATGATTAAGATCTCCATATTGTGGCTATATGTCATTTTTATTGGCCTTTTGTTGAAGACCTTTGTGATTAAGGTGCTTCATGTTATGTTGTTGGCTATTGGTTGAAGATTAGTCAATAATTTAAGATACACTTATTGTTATTTGATAATTTGTGATCTTGATAACTTTGAAGTTGCATTTTTATGTGATTAAGATCTGTCACATTTGTTGGCCTTTTGTTGAAGACCTTTGTGATTAAGGTGTTTCATGTTGGCTATTGGTTGAAGGTGAGTCAATGTTGAAAATGCACTTATTGTTATCTTGATAACCTTGTGCTCGTAAAGTATTTGAAAATTATGCATAAAAAGAGTTTTTTGAAAATAATGCATAAAAAGAGTTTTGCCTTGAGTATTGACTATTCATTTGTTATATTTTGACCATTTGAATGATAAAATTTCATAAAAAAATTTATGTTGAAAAGATTTTTGGAAAATATTAAGTTGATTATAAATCTTTTCGTATATATTTAAAACTTTTTTTTATCGTTTTGATGAATTATCTTATCTTGGAATCATAAAATCATGTTTGAGATTGTGAGTTATTTAAGGGCCTTGACATTTTATTGATTTGGATGGTTTGAGCTTAGCCTTAAAGCTTGTTTTATTTGGATGGTTCGAGTTTAACCTTGAAGCTCGGGTTTGAGCTTAACCTTAAACTCGGGTTCCAATCTTTTTTGTGATATCACGAGTTTATGGTGATTCATGAAATTATTTGTTATATTTGACAATCCTACTTAGATGATCAATGTTTTTCATTAAAAAACTTTTTTAAAACATAAGTTTTCATGTTTGGAGTTATGGGATCTTAATACTTTTATTGACGATTAATTTTATAAGTTTTGTTTTAGGTATGTCCTAAGGTAGATAATAAGGCTGAAGCTTCAGAAAAGATTTATAAAGTTGAAGATTCTTCTTTTGAAACAATCAATGGGAGTTCATACATGAAGGATTAAAACAAACTTTCGGCATACACTCTGTAAGTTTGAGCAGTGTTAAAATGTAATAGGGTTGGACCAATAGAGTCCATAAGTTTATGTTTGTAACGAGGCCCCCAACGGAACCAGGCCACCAGGCCACCCCTACCCAATGACTATCTTCAGAAACCAGCAGCTGAATGCTGTTAGCTTTCACTCCTCTCTTTCTCTCTATAAATACTTACCTTACATTCAATATAAATGTAAACCTAATGTGGCTGAATGTGTACACATTATCTCATTCTTCAATAAAATGAATTCACGTGACTTACCTGATTTCTAACATCTTCAAGGTATGGATCTTTGGCTGGTGAATACTGACAAATAAATCACTGTGGGATACTGCTAAGCATCAAGGGTCGATGTAGGGCATTATGTTACATATTTTGGCCGGATCAAAACCACTGTGGTAGGCTGTTGTTGTTGCATGTTCATATGCACGTAAATGAAATCCTTTTTAGTGGGACATTATCAAGGCAAAAGTTATGGTTTGCATAATAAATGGTGTAAAAATCCTTTTCTTCCTATTTAATTCCGTGTAGAGACTAATGCATGTCTTCAGTATGATTTAGGTGCATAAACATGCTTTTTTTATTATCAACATTAGGAGAAGGCATCTTTTTCTCTTGAGAAGTAGCTCCGGCATCTATTTCATATGAAATTTTTTCATATGACTCTTGTTATGGGTGAGAAGAAAGCTAATCTTTTGTTTGTTTCATAAGTGAAAACAACAAAAAGATTGACATTCAGTTATCTATATTCAGCTTTGACTAGATGTTCAAACTGTGCCCACTATCAAATCAAATTGATTCAGTCTTTTCAGAAACAGAGAAGATGTGAGAAAATAGATGGTGACCACTGCAAAAAGAGGAAGGCCTTCAAAGTGTTGGAAGGAAACAATTGCTCTTTTAATTTTTTTTCATGGAGTTAAATGCTGATATGGTTCAAGATCAATCAAATGGTGAGTAAGAATCTGTGTAGCAGGCCCCACTTGATGTTGGAGAAGGCTTTGATTTGGTTTAGGGAATACAAACAAGTAGCTAGCGTGTCTTTGACTGCAGACTTGTTTGCAGTTATCATTCATCAGATACATGTTAAAACTTGATGGCTATCAAATCAGATCCATTAGTCTTTTTGAAAGCAGAAAATAAGTTGAGGATCTATAATTAGATTAAGTGGATTATTAAGTATGAAAACAAGGTCTGAGGATCTATGATCTATCTGATGTAGTTCTGTCATTGTGATAATAAGCTTCGTAACCAGCTCAAACATAAAAACTGGAGGTTTGCTGCCACTGTGTTTGGCTATTTTCATGAACAAGGCTTTGGATATTCTCATATTTAATGTGGACTTCTCGTTCTGTTTGAATCTGTATCTGCATGTGCGTTGGTTGTGCTGCCTGTCCTTAATTATCTCTCCAAGTAGTCATAAAGCTCTTTTGCATTCGTGAGCAGGAAAATGCCATTGAGGAGAGTAAAAAGGAACTTCAAGCAAGGCCAACTATGAAGCAAATTGATGATCTGCGAAAAAAAGTGAAAATCTTGCAGGTACTTGAAATTTTACTGAATGTTCGAATCCTGATGTGTCATGTGAACGCTCACTGTTCTCTCATATCTTCCAGTCGTTGGAACATTAAAATCTGGAAAAACTGGAAAGGAGCATTTGGCTACCTTCTGATGCAATATTTTGTGTATTTTTTCTAGTCATTATTGGGAATCTTTTCATTTTCCATGATAATCAAATGTTCTGACCAGATTTTTTGGAAGTCTGGCAATTCTTACTGAACACAATCTCATCCCATGTTACTCCTTCTCATGAAAAATGATGCATGTTAGTCTCTCATCTCTGTTATGCTACTGGCGCATCCTACACTTGTAGCCTATATTGTACCTTGTGAATGCTTTGTTGATTTTAGATGAAACTTATTCTCTTTCAAATAACAAATGGTTGTTCCTTCCTGTTCAAGCATTTGACTGGAATTTCCGTAGGCTGTAGGCTATAATTCAATTGAGGCCGAGGACTGGGAACTAGCTACTAGTGGGGAGGAGATGAGCAGACTAGAATCAATGTTACTTGACAAGAACAAGAAGATGGAACATGAACTCACTCAGTTGAAGGTAGATTGATGCGTCTGGGCTTATGATGTTTATTCTTATTGATTGTATTCTCATTTTGCTTGTAGATCAGATCATACATATTAAAACTCTTGTTTGCTTCTTTCCTTCACACTTTTCATAATCATCTTTTTACAATTGATATGCTCCTTATCTTTTCACAAGGTCAAACTTTCTGAGAAGGAAAAAGAATTAGAAGCTGCCGAATATAAGGCAACAGAGCTAACAAACAAATTGAATGAACAGCAGAAGTTGATTGCGAAGTTGGAAGATGACATTTTGAAGGTTTGTAGTCACTTCTTGATTTTGTTTCTGTTCTTGGAGAAAAATTCTATATTAGAGAGTTCATGAAATAACCTTTCAAGTTTCTTCTCTATTCTATTGATGACAATAAATATGAGACTTATAAATGCAGTAGTCATGCAACAGCGAGAGATTCAATTTATGTTATGGATAAGCATGTGAAGAAAGTTTTTGATGTCCAGATAATTTGCATCTTATATTTTTTTGGTTGACATAAACAGGTTGTTAACTAGTAGGACCTGTGCTTCATTTAAGAGGCTTTCTGTTGTTTGAATGAACCTTATCAACAGTTTCACGAAAGCAAAATTTTAAGGGCTGTTCAAGTGAGCTCTCAAATACTGCAAAGGAAATATCGTGATTCCTTTCTGATCTCGAATATTGAAATAATCATCAAAGATGTTAATATTAACTTAGGAGAGTTAGCAAAATAAAAAAAGTATATAAACCACAATTTCTACCGACATATTTAAAAGAATGAAGTCAAATAGGCTCTTAAACATATGAAGGGTGGTAAATCGGTAGGACTAGACAATATTCCTATAGAAGTTTGAAAAATCCTAGGAGAAACAGGAATCACTTGGCTCACAAGACTATTTAATTATATATGGAGAAACCAAAAGATGCCCCATGGAATGGAGAGCGAGTACACTTGTACCCATATATAAGAACAAGAGAGACATTCAGAATTATGCGAATTATCGGGGTATCAAGTTAATGAGCCATACTATAAAATTGTGGGAAAGAATTATGGAACGTAGGTTAAGACAAGTATTGAGTACAACAAAGAACCAATTTGGATTCATGCTAGGCAAATCTACTGTTGAAGCGATTCATCTTTTGAGACATCTTATGAAACATTTTAGAGCAAAAAAGAAAGACATTCATATGATATTTATTGATCTAGAAAAAGCTTATGATGAAGTACTAAGGGAAGTTCTTTGGAGAACTTTGAAAAAAAGAGGTATCCCATTGACATACATTAATCTTATAAGAGACATGTATGATGGTGCAAAAACATGTGTGAGGACTCATGAAGGAACGACACACTTCTTTGAAGTTAATATTAGGTTACATCAAGGATCAACTTTAAGTCCATACTTATTTATAATGGTGATTAATGAGTTAACAAAATATATTTAAGATGAACTACCTTGGTGTATGTTATTTGCAGATGACATTGTGTTTGTGGAGGAGTTTAAGGAAAAAGTTAATAGAAGTTTGTCATTCTTTGTGTATGGTTACTTTAGAGGACAAAAATTAAAATTGGCACACATTGCATTCCCCCAAAAAGAAAGTTTTAAATACCTAGGCCCTAGGGTCAATTTTTCAGAGTGATGGAAGAATTGATGGAGATGTTATGCATGGAATTAATGCGTTTTATGGTTCCTAAGTGTTGGGTAGTTAATCATCATGTACAAAAGATGTCTGTGACAGAAATGAAGATGTTGTAATGGATGAGTGATCATACAAGAAAAGACCGTATACATAATGAGGTTATTATAAATAAATTATGTGTGACACCAATAGAGGATAGAACGAGAGAATATCGTTTAAGGTGGTTTGGACATATAGAAAGAAGATCAAAAGAAGAACCCGTAAGAAGGTACGAAAAACTAGATTTTGAAAGTATTAAAAGAGGTAGAGGACGACCACAAAAGTGTTAACAATAAAGAATGATCTAGCTTATTGTGAACTGCTAACATGGCACATGATAGGGCTCTGTGGAAACAAAGAATCCATGTAGCCGACCCCGTCTAGTATGAGAAAAGGCTTAGTTGTTGTTTGTCATTTGTCAACAACCCCACTACATTTTCTGTGAATGTGGCTATAAGAAAGATTCCCTTTTTCCATTTCCTGAGCATTTTTATGCTGACTATTCTGCCTGCACCGATACAGGGCTATAATTCTGCAGAAAGAAGAACAAACCACTTTGATGAATGGGACTTGCCTGAATTAGGGGTCTCAGATGTGCTTGAGGTACTCTCTCATTAAGCTATTTTGGTCATTTCATGCATACGTGCATGATTGTCCATCTTTTATGATTATTGAGTCAATTTGGAAAGTGATCCACCTTTGTCGCTTGTGAAATTTTAACCTTGTATTATATGCAATAGATCTCGTTTTCTGTTTCTTTTAAGTTATAAATTGTGTTAATAATCTGCATTTGTCAATTTAGAGTGCAGCTCAGAGATCTGTTCTGCAAGATCAGGATCAAAATTCGATGCTTCAGGTGATTTGTAATCAAAGAGATCGGTTTCGGAAAAGGTTGCAGGAGTCTGAAGAGGTATGGGCGATATTGTCTCAGCTGCTTTTGATGGTTTTCTCACCAGATCATTTTCGTTGTTATCATAATTACTTGTTACAGCTGGACCTTTATATTTGCAGGAAGTGAGGCAGCTTAAGGAGAGAATAGGAGCACTAACAGTGGAGCTAGAGAAAACAAAGGCTGATAATGTGAAGCTTTATGGGAAGATTCGTTACGTTCAAGATTACACCCAAGAAAAACCGGTGTCTAGGGGTTCTAAGAAGGTAAGTGTTATATCGTCCAATTTCTACTTGTATCTCTTGTTGAAGCCCTAATGTGATGCCACTGTTTGCAGCGTGCTGAAGACATAGAAAGTGGGTTCAGCTCCGATGTAGAACTGAAGTACAAGAAAATGTATGAAGATGATATAAATCCTTTTGTGGCATTCTCAAAGAAGGTACCTTCCTTTTTCTGGTTTGTTGGTTACTATCCGCTTCAAATTTTCTTTGCTCAATCTATTCGGGCGTTACTATAGTTTACTAATTAATTCAGTGTAATTTACAACTAGAATATGGGGTTTTAGATAGGACAAAGAAGCATGCTTTTGAAGGGAGACAGTCGGAAGCGAGAATCCATTAAGTTCTCATCATCCATGCACAGAAGTAGCATATCTTATGTTGTTAGTGCCAATATTTTGGCAAGTTTTAGAAGTTGAATGAAGGCACTATATCAATAATAATTTCTGGTTACCTATGGATATTGTTAATTGGTTGATAGTAAACTAAGGCATGCTGTTGGCAAGTCCTAAATCTTGTAGATCAGGTCCCAGAGTTTAGAACTCAGTTTCGGTGTGTTTGCATTGACACGCTGCAATGGTCGGAACCCTGAAATTGGTATTGCACCCATCCCATGCCATAAATCACGTTAAAAGGAGCAGGCCCACGTTTTGCGCCTCAGGAGGGATGAAACATAGTTCTAAAGGGACGTTTGTGTGCATGTCCAATCTTGCGTTCTGTGCAGGCCTGTGCAAACACCAGCCTTTAGAGCTGTTCTTCTTCAGGAGAACTTTAAGAAATTGATCCTTTGCTGATTATTTTACATTACTAGTGCTTCGTTGGGTTTTGCCCGTCACCAGCTCACAATGTACAGGAGGAGCTTGTATCTTCCAGCCCAACGTTGGTGTGCAGAACATCCAAATCGCTTCCATAGAAATACCATATTGTTTCACATCTTCTGGTGGCAAAAGCTTGTAAATTTTACAAGCCCTGGTCTCTCGGCAACTTTGTGCATCAAAATTTACCCTAACCTTTCACCATCTCATTTCTTGTGGATCTATTGTTAATTTTATCATTTCTTATGTTCTTCACACAAGTAAGCGCATGCAGGCATATGAATAAGGCACCTAACTGGCTGTGCACCATAAGCAAGGGTTTAGAACTAATATGGTGATTGTGGAAGCATTAGAACTCGAGATTTATGGCATGACGAGCTCTCCTGGCGACTCACAAGTTGGAGACTATGATTCCGATAATCATGTCATGCATCTGGCATGTGCCCATTGTACAACAACAACTACAAATAAGCCTTTTCCTATACTAAATGGGGTCGGCTACATTAATTAATCCCGTGCATGCTAGTCAGTAAGGTTATGGTTTGTTTAAATATCGAATGTTTGCTAATGTGCATCTTGTGGAATGATTCTTAACAGGAAAAGGAGCAAAGGTACAGGGAACTTGGAATAAGAGATAGGATCACTCTCAGTAGTGGACGGTTTCTTCTTGGCAATAAGTATTTCTCTCTCCTTTCTCTTTTCTTTATCTCACATGAAATTGCATAACTCCGCATATCTAATTTTTGTTTCCCTTCTCACGTTTCTTGGTTGGAACCTTAGTCACCATTCTCATTGGCATTTTCGTGGGAAGGTTATTCTTAGCAGAGGTTCTTGAAAGAAGATATTTTTTTCTAAGAGAAACTTGGGAAAGCCTACTACAACAACAACAACAACAACAACTAAGCCTTTTCCCATACTAGATGGGGTCGGCTACATGGATTCTTTGTTTCCACAGATCTCTATCGTGTGCCATGTTAGCAGTTAACTCCCAATAAGCTAGATCATTCTTTATTGTTTCTTTCCAACACTTTTGTGGTCGTCCTCTACCTCTTTTAATACTTTCCAAATTTAGGTTTTTTAACCTTCTTACAGGTTCTTCTTTTGATCTTCTTTCTATATGTCCAAACCATCTTAAACGATGTTCTCTCATTTATCCTCTATTGGTGCCACTCCTAATTTGTTTCTAATAACCTCATTATGTATACGGTCTTTTCTTGTATGACCACTCATCCATCTCAACATCTTCATTTCTGTCACAGACATCTTTTGTACATGTTGATGATTAACTGCCCAACACTCAGAACCATAAAACATGGCAGGCCTAACTGCTGCTCTATAATATTTACCTTTTAATTTTAATGGTATCTTCTTGTCACAAAGAATACCTGATGCTCCTCTCCATTTTAACCAACCAACATTAATTCTATGTGTAACATCTCCATCAATTCTTCCATCACTTTGAAAAATTGACCCTAGGTATTTAAAACTTTCCTTTTGGGGAATGCAATGTGTGCCAATTTTAATTTCTATGTCCTCTGAAATAGCCAAACGATCAAACTTACATTCCATATATTCTGTCTTTGTTCTACTAAGTCGGAGGCCTTTGTTTTCTAATGTTTCTCTCCATAGTTCCAATTTTCTATTAACTTTTTCCTTAGACTCCTCCACTAATACAATGTCATCTGCAAATAACATACACCAAGGTACTTCATCTTGAATATGTTTTGTTAACTCATCCATCACCATTATAAATAAGTATGGACTTAAAGTTGATCCTTGATGTAACCCAATATTAACTTCAAAGAAGTCTGTCGTTCCTTCATGAGTCCTCACACATGTTTTTGCACCATCATACATGTCTCTTATAAGGTTAATATATGTCAATGGGATACCTCTTTTTTCCAAAGTTCTCCAAAGAACCTCCCTCGGTACCCTATCATAAGCTTTTTCTAGATCAATAAATATCATGTGAAGGTCTTTCTTTTTTGCTCTAAAATGTTCCATAAGACGTCTCAAAAGGTGAATCGCTTCAATAGTAGATCTACCAGGCATAAATCCAAATTGGTTCTCTGTTGTACTTGATACTTGTCTTAACCTACGTTCAATAATTCTTTCCCATAATTTCATAGTATGACTCATTAACTTGATACCTCGATAATTCGCACAATTTTGAATGTCTCCCTTGTTTTTATATATGAGTATAAGTGTACTTGCTCTCCATTCCTCGGACATCTTTTGGTTTTTCCATATTTCATTAAATAGTCTTGTGAGCCAAGTGATTCCTATTTCTCCTAGTATTTTCCAAACTTCTATAGGAATATTATCTGGTCCTACCGATTTACCACTCTTCATATGTTTAAGAGCCTCTTTGACTTCATTCTTTTGAATACGTCGGTAGAAATTGTGGTTTATATACTTTCTGACTTGGCTAAATCTCCTAAACTAATACTAACATCTTTATTTTCATTAAAAAGATTATAAAAATAGTTTTTCCATCTATTTCTTATATCATCATTTGCCACTAGAATTTTTTCATCCTCGTCTTTTATGCATCTAACATAATTAAGATCTTTAGTTTTCTTATCTCTAGCCCTAGCTATCCTAAAAATGTCTCTTTCACCCTCTTTTGAGTTGAGTTTTTTATATAAGTCTAGCTTTTGCTTCACTAACGGCCTTTTTTGCTTCCTTCTTTGCTTTCTTATAAGCTTCTAAAGTTTCACTAGTTTTCTTAGCATAATGTAATTTGTAACATGCCCTCTTTGCCTTGATTTTGTTTTGTACTACTTCACTCCACCATCAAGCTTCTTTTTGTGCCGGTACACCTCCCTTAGATACCCCTAACACATCTTTCGCCACTTTCCTAATATGTATAGCCATATTGTTCCACATATCAGAGGGTGTGCCAACATAATTCCAAACATCTCCTTGAAGGACTTTTTGTTTAAATATATCTTCTTTCTCACTTTTGAGGTTCCACCATTTAGTCCGAATAGCTCGATGCACTCTTTTCTTCTTTGTCCATTTTTTTATTTGGAAATCCATAACTAAAAGTCGATGTTGGGTGGTTAAGCTTTCTCCTGGAATTACCTTACAATCTTTACAACACGCTCTATCTTTTTTTCTACAAATAAAGTAATCAATTTGTGTTTGTGATAAGCCACTCTTATAAGTAATTTAATGTTCATCTCGTTTTTTGAAGATTGTCTTGACTATAAAGAGATCAAATGACATAGCAAAATTTAAAATCTCCCTACCTTCCTCGTTTATATCCCCATAACCAAAGTTTCCATGAATCCCTTGATATCCTAATGCCTCTTTACCGACATGTCCATTTAAATCTCCTCCTAAACAAATCATCTCCCTTTGTGGAATCTTTTGAAACACCTTATCTAACTCTTCCCCAAAAACTGTCTTTATACTATCTTCTAGTCCTACTTGGGGTGCGTAAGCACAAACTATATTCAAAACCTCTACTCCTAACACTAATTTCAATGTCATGATTCGGTAACACCAAGAAAAGATAAGATGAGGGCGACACGTTTAAGATAATGTGAAAAATTAGATTTTGAACACTTTAAGAGAGAGAGATGAAGACTGCAAGTGTTGGAAGGAAAATAACTAAATATGAGTAGCTTTTTGTATCATGGCATCAAAAGAATCCGTATAGCGGACTCTACTTAGTGCGAGAAAAGGCTTGGTTATCATTGTTGATTGTTTTCATTAACAAAAACACTTTAAAAAAGGTATTTGATATCAAAGAAACCAAAATATGAAAAATGCATATATTAAAATGTGCTTAAAATAATAACAGGATGTCAAATTTTGAGACTGAGAAAAACGAGAAACATATTTTTGTTATATTTAATTTTCTCATGAAACTTTTCCTTTGCTTCATTTTTCTTTGAAAAGTCCATAAAAATGAGAAATTCAATTTCTCGTGTAAAACAGTATCAGGGTAAAAAAACTGGACAACTATATCATGGTGACCCTTATCAAAAGACTAAATATGTGGTGTTTATGCACAAAGGGCGACAACTTATCTGAATAGGGGGTCCACTCACAAGGTCATGAGTTGAATAGGTGGGAGTGTCTCTCCCTTCGGCTTCCCCTTTGTACTGTAATAGAATGTGTGTAGACATGATGGGTTGAACTAGCTAACCGGTTCGGCAGTTCTAATCAAAACTGAATTAGGCCAAGAACCGGCTGAACCTGGAATTGGGCTCGAAATCTGGGATCACTTGGTTCAGTTTCAGTTTCACCTTTTATAAAATTGGAATCAGAACCAAACTGGAACGGGTGGTTCTGGTATTTTTCAATAAAATTACCTCCAGACATGGAACTGGCCTCGGTTCGAGGTTCTGGGCCAACCGGAACCAGCGGTTTGAAACTGATGATTCTGGTTTACCCGGAACTGGACATGTCTATGTGCACGAATCAAGATATTCTGAGTTATGTTGATGGCCATGCATATTCTAGTTGAGAAGAACACAAGTTGGTGTAACCTTCATTTGCAGGTACGCTCGAACTTTCATATTCTTCTACTCGATTGGACTTCATCTGCTCGTATTCACCAGTCTATATAGAATGTCGATTCTAAGTTATCTCAGGTAAAGCAAAACAAAAAGCCTTGTCTTTGATATCTATCATTTTACCTTAATGATGCTGACTGGCTCTTGTTTGCAGAACCTAGCTAAAGCGGTGGCAGTTGAGGAGCAAAATACCTTTACAGTTCGTGCTGGTCTTACCCCAGTTTAGTTTTCATGGAGACCCTTGTAGTCAATTTGTAGCATAAAGTTTCTTCCTCAAAATTTACAGCCATGTGAAAAGATTTGTTTATAAAATGCAGTTTCTCTTCAGTATCGATGTGTTTAAAACCCGAGGATCGGTCATCCATTAGGTTCAACAAGTCGCCGGGAGGAAAACCGTCAGACCTACCTGAAGTCCATCTGGAACTTTGTTTGGAAACTTGCGCTTCTGGCTTTTCACCACTATCCTGGTTATACATTTTGCTGAGGCTTATCGTTATGGATTAGGGCGGCAATTTTAGGCCCGACCTAAACACGGCCCAGAAAATCCATGTTCTTGTTGGGGGTTAGGCACCTTATGTCGGGTTCGGATTGTTCAAAGTAAAAGTGGCACGACAAAAATGGGATCCAATCTAGGTTGATCTAGACCTGAATGGAATGTATTTTGCATTATATATATACAGTTATGTATAATGTATTATACATATAACCATGTGTTTTTATAAATCTATCACACTAAATATATATACATATGGTCATAATAGTATACATTGTATATGGGTTGTAGCCGAGTTGACCCGGATCTGGCAAGAGCATGTCTGGGTAATGTAGGGTAAAGAAAATGCTGTCGACCTGATTCACCACCGATGCACGTAGATATCTTCATGCAATTTTGAATTTTGAGCCTAAATATGAGACTTTGTTTTAAGCATGGCTGCCTTCATTTCATGAATGTTGATTTTTAAGGGAAGGCCAGCTGCCAGGGAGCTTTCGGCATTCGAGTACATCCGAACTCTCCGTAGCTTCTTGGCTAGTTGCTCTATCATGTAAATTTGTGGCTGATATAGCATAAACCTAGAGCCTTACTAAAGGCACACTCCTTTTTACTAAGAGCACAATCTATTCTTGTTTAAACTGCTTTCATTCGATGGGATCTCTTATTCTCTTTCTTTGCCGACGTCGTCCGATCTTTCTCTCTCTATCATTTTTTTTTCTCCGTCTATTCTTTTTTGCGTGCCTCTCCCTATTGTCTTGCTTAGTAATTAGGGGTGTGCATGTAGTAAGAACGTGAATCTATATGCCATTTTTTATTTTGTTCTAGGATTTGAACTTGTGGTTCGATCGTGCTAAAATCATTTATTTTTCTTTGTTACAAGTGTCGCCGATAAGCATGGTGATGGCGTAGGTTTGCACCCCACCCGAGCCCACCCTGTATTAAAAGAAAGTCATATAACATCATGTCATGTCCGATTCTGTGTCCTTGATGCCAAACTTGCGTTCGTGTCATGTCCGATTGTGTTTTAGATTAATATAGGGAGATACACAAAAGTTTGATATCTTTGACGGTTCCGGATCGTGTCACATCTTCGTGTTTGGAAGTACATATACTAAGATATAATGAGACGATTGGCATTTTTTATTTGAGGCCCCTTGTACTAAAACTACTGTAGCTTTAAACCCATTTGAGCTTGTAACCGTGGTTTATGTTTAGTGTTGATGCTTGGATTTTGGATTTTCGCATGAGGTAGAGTAGCAACACGAGCGAGGAGGAGCTTGGGTTTTCATGCGAAGCCCCCTGAGGAGGAGCTTGCATTTTCGTGTGAGGTCGCTAAATGCAATCCCTGTGATCCACTATTTCCTTGGTGCTAAAGTTTTTCACCCAAAAGATTCCACATTAGATATATAACGGAACATAAAAATATTAAGTATAAACAATCAAGGTCCAATTCGCATGGAACCTTGTATAGAACACTAAGAACTGAAACCTGACGTTGCTTGTCCTGATTTCTGCTTACGGTGAAAGCAACTTAATTTGCCAAGCCTATACAGATGCCATAGATTTTTCTTATTGGAAAAGGAAAGAACTGCGGGTGCAAGTGAACTGAGCAGCTCGCTCATCAGCTACTCGAGCTCGACTCTGTAAAAACTCAAACTTGAGCCAAGCACGAGCTTGCTGATACTTCACTTGAGAAGCCAGCAAGCGTAATCAAGCCTTAGAAATATTATACGATATTTAATTCTTAAATTTCAAGCTAATTAACGAGCTCAATCAAGCATGTTGAATTCGAGGTCACTAAGCATGACATCAGTCTGAGCATAATCGAGTCAATATTGCCTGCGCTGATCTCAAACGAGCCTAGTTATAGCTGAGCTCATGTTATGCGGACATAACTAGAGCTCGGGCTCGAGCTTGAAGACTGAAGCTTGATCAAGCTGGGGTTCGTACAGAGCATTTTCTTAATGAGTCGATTTGAGCTTGCATTCCAGTCAGCCTGATTACACCCCTAGAGAGAGCTGCCAATAACTCCAATATGGGAACTAAAAACTTGCTCCCAAATCTAACACCAAGACAAAGCCTTCTCCCACTGTAAGGATCGGCTGGCGCCGGACTAAAACTTTACGGCGTGAAGTGAAATGCAAGAGGGTGACAATCAGGTGGGTGGTCTATACTTTGAAAAAGGCTTGTATAGACTTCTTTGCATTTTCTCTGATTTCGGTTGCCGCAGCTGCTCACCTCACACATCAACAGGTCCGCCACTGGTTCATGTTTCTATTTTATGTCACACTTTTAACTCCAAAAAAGCAAGATCATGTTTTATTGTTTGAAAAGCTTTCCAAATTAGTGCAAGTCAAAATAAGAATGAAACTAATCAGCATAAGCAAAATAAGAACAAAACTAAGAAGAGGCAGCTGTAACAAGATGCTGATTTCTGTATGTGCATGTCAACGGAAGAAGGTGTCCAAATTTCCATACGAGCTATCTTTAATAAGTTTTCACCAAAAGATGGAGCCAAAGATGCAGTTTCATAAACAACATTTCTGGCCTCTGAGCAAAGCAGTCATTTTCCGACCAGGTCAATCTCATACCTCTGTTTATCATTGGCAAATAGGCGCACTCCTTCGATAAAGACTCCAGTAAATCAGTGTCTCGCAGGCATTCTTCAGACCTTGATCCGAACAACAAAAGAACCTGACACAAAGGAGCAAGATGTTCATCATCAAAGAGATCTGATGAATAGGTATAGCATACCAATCGTTGTTGAATGAGCACTAACATGCTGGAAGATTGGAAATATCTGCAGACACAGCACATGGTACTCCTAAGTTTGTGAGTGCGCCTCGAATGATCCCACAAGGGAAGTAGAGATGCATGTTTGCAGACTGAATTGCATTGGCATCCATCATATGTGCAGCAGAATCTGTCTGTGATAGATTAGCATTCAGAGAGGATGTTTCCATCGAAACTCGTGTAAGCCAGCGGAATCGATTATCTTGAAGCACAAAAGTACCCTTGGAGAAAAATAAAAAAAAGTAAAACGACTCAGAGGCCATCGCCATCAGTTCTAACTGCTAATAACTTGTAAGGTAACTTTAAAATACCTTATGATTGGTCTTCAGGTTATCGATTTGCTTTTTGAAAAGTTCATTCCAGAAATCCTTGCAGATGAACTTGATCACTTCAAGATGATCTCCAAATCGAGGCCGCTCCATTGTGTATCTGCAAGTATCAAAGGGGTTTCTTATATATTTAAGCATCATGCTCCCCAGAAAAGATCCGCTATTAAGTGCCTAAAAGGTGTGGTTTGAATATTATCATTGTTCCCCAATTGTTTGATGGCTTCATACCGCAGAAATGCAACTCGTGGAGTTTAAGAAGTCAGGAACCCCATATACCAATTTTATCAGTAGGAGATGCAGGTCTCAAGATTCCATAGCATGCACACTCTTGGCAAAGAAAAGTAACTTTGATGGATGACCTTCATAGTTACGCTTAAGCTGGATAATAATCATAATCATAATATACAATAAGCATTTAGCATTTGAAACAAAAGAAGACTATTTAGTACTCACAAGAATTAGTAGCAAGGGTCACAACCACGCAGAATGGAACAAAGAAACACAGACACATGCACACGCGTACACACACACACATAGAGAGAGAGAGCGGCTTTGGCCTAATGTTGTGCATTATTCCTTTCATTTGAAAAAGGATAAAGGAGGAGGAAGGTTATACTAAGTAGCAGACAGTCAGCTTAAAACTTTTTAGGGTTTTTACTAGGTAGCAATAGTCTTTTACTAGGTCCTATGCTTTCCTATACTAATACACTAAATCCCATGACAGTTAAAAGAAAAAGGATCACTGGATCACGGCAACCGCAAAGTGTACTCCAATCTAGAATCTAGATTGGTAACCATTATTTTAAGTTCGTTTCCAGATAAGATAAATGTGAAATTACTCTATGATTGGGTACCAAACACGAGGCCCTCATTTTCTTCAACTATATATGTCGCCACAGCATGAGAAACAAATTCCCACTGTAATTCCATTCTTAACTCAACCTAATGACCATAGAAGATCAGTCTGTTCCGTTTTCTTTCTTTCGTGTCTCAAAACAATGATTTTCCATGAAACATGCTAATACCAGCGAATGGTGATAGCTGAGTGAGACATCTGTAACGATGACAATGAAAATCACTAAAACAACGGATGTGAGAAGAGAAGATCCTGCTTACAGTTGCAATAATCCGAGTCAACAACATGCTTATAATCATGAAATCAGCACTACCAAACAACATCCTAAAATCACACGAGATTTTAAACCAAATTTGGGAAATTCGCATCATAGAAGCGTCCATTAGTCAAAAAAGCAATACGCAACGAGAAACTATTCTTCAATCCCAAATAATTCGATGGAAGTATACAAATCCACAGAGGCATGATGCGCATCAATAACTTCATTCCACACGCGCTGAAAATCACCGACCGGAGATCGAGAATGAAATCAACCGAGAAATTCGAGATGCTACGGGAAAGAAAAGAAAGAAACGGGAGGGAAAAGACGTCGGATTTTACCTCTCTGAGAGTTGGACGCCGACCTGATAGCCGATGGACTCCAGTCTCCGGGCGGCGAGCTCCGGCTTGTTGGCGTAGAATCTGGAGCAATACGCAGAAACCATCTCTGTCATCACTCCCTCCACGCAGCTCTCCGCTACCTCCCTCCCCATCTACGAACTAGATCACTCTTCTCCCTCTTCTGCACTCAATCGATGCGATGAATCGCCTCGCTGACCGTAGATCTACTCTCTCTCTCTCTCTCGGGAGGAGAACGATGACCCTTTTGGCAAAACAACGAGTATTGTGTTTTACATCAGACTGAAGATCAATTTACTATTCGCACCTAAATTAGTGAGATTTTCATATTACTGCCTAACTATCGAAGGCATTTCTCGTATTACTACTTTTGCTCTTTTGAGTTACTTTTTAGCTGCACAATGCCCATGTTGTATCTACGTAAATAATTTTTTTATTATGGTCATGTTTGAGTAAGGCTAAAAAAATATTGGGAGAGACTATTTTAAAGTGATTTGAATATTTTGAGAGATGGCCAAGTTGAAACTCATATGGGAAGTTGTGAGAAATGTTTTCTAGTAGCTAATAGAAGGCTTTAAAAGCATAAGATAATCCATAAAACCTAAACTGGCCTTTTAATTTGAATCGCAATAACGAAGAAGAGAAAGTGATATATGGTAGCACACTTAAATACTAATAAATCTAAGCAAATCTCAATCATTAATTTTTTTATATCCATCTTTAATGATGAATGGGTTGTGTTTAATCCTCCTCAAATATTTCAATCATTCAAGATTTGAATCTTAAAAAGTAGGGTGTAGCATGATCATACACCCTATTTTTTCATTTCAAAACTCTATCATTAGTCGTCGTGATCAAACCATAAAGACAGTTGAAGGGATTTAATCATGCATTGGATTATATCACTATCTCTCTCTCTCTCTCTCTCTATATATATATATATAAAAGAGTTGTTGGACACCATCTTATACATTACACGATGTGTGCCGTCTAAACACCTTCTAGACTCCGTGTATGCCGTCCGACTCCGGGTCGGGCCACATTTTCCCAGGCCCACAAGGGCTGGGGCAGCAGTATTGAAATCTCTAATTCTGGCATTCGACGCATAAAGCATTTTGTAGCGTCGACGGCAACTATGGACAGAGGAGCAAAGATCACCTCATTCTATTGTCTCTTTAATCTGATTACGTGAAAGTGAAACCAAACGGAGTGATCGGAAATACGATTCAAGGCAAGTAGTTATTTTTTCCTTTCTCAATAACTCGGGTATGTTGATTAGTGAGGACTTGTTTTCTATTTCGGTTACCCCTCCGCTACGTAGAGATTGTTGCTGGATTAATTTCAATGAATGCCAGAAGATGTATAAGAGCTCTCGCTTGCACCCATTTCGTTTTTCATTGTTTAGGCGAACGCGTTGCCTTTAAAGTATTCAAATTTCAAGAATCATCCCTCACATTTTGCGGTCTTTTGCCTATTTTCAGTGGGTGATTTTTGTGCAACTATCAACTAAAGATAGGGAAGATATCAATGCATATATGAAGCGATGTTTGTCAATTACCTTGTTGGTCCTTTCCAAATGATGGTACCACTGTAGCATGTACTGTCATATGGTGAGTAATTTTTTAGATTTTTTAAGCTTGCGTTATGTTACTTGGTATGCGATGTTGTTTCTGGATTGGTGTAGAAGTAGCCCTTTCCATTTTAGTTGCATAGATAGCCGTCGGCATCTGCTACCCATGCTTTTTATCTTAGAGGGAATTGATAATTCATAGTTTTATTTCTTCAAATATGTTGTGTGCAAAACGCAACGCAGCGTTTCTTGTCATGATCACAGATGATATCTTCACTTTGCTACTGTTCGTGGCTGTTGTATCCATAAAACACTGGTAAAATCGATGCGAAACTGAGAATTCGTTAAGGGCTTTGCATCTGTAAGTTTTAATGTTGTTTTGAAACAGAAATTCCATGGAATCACAGTGGCAGTTGGAACAAAAAAGTTCTGCTCTCTCTCTCTCTCTCTCTCTCTCTCTCTCTATATATATATATATATATATATATATATATATATATATATATAATGAATTTCACATGGCAAGAGAGCCATAGAGCTGTGTACTCTCGGTAGGGGAAGAGACCCAATAATTTAAGGCAATTGCTTACAACTAGTCGCAAATGTTGCATGGCCAAAATCGCGTATTAACATTGGCACCAAGCCAACCCCTTGCCAGTGAGCCATGCCTCTACACAGATACAGAAAGAAGTACGGAGTGTGTGCATGAACGGTGCTCGTGACTCCGGCGAAGTTTGTGCCGAGGGCGACGAGCGAGGCCCACATGAATATGTTATGTATCTGTGTACTGACTTTGCATTTCTATAGCGACTCATATTCTAAATCTTTTCCTGAACACTCTGTGTTTGTCATTGATTGATTAAGAAAACTTTTAGCTTATTGAATATGAATAGAATGTGGCCTTTGGTTTATTGATGGACAAGGAATACCAGTTGTTGTCTGATGTTGGATGTTTTGAAGTTGTAAACCATCTTGCTTTTTGAAGATCTGAAGTGTTTGATATTTCATAGCCATGCTCATGAGACACCATGTCTGTGTCAAAGCAACATATGTGACTTAGCAGGCTAGAATCAGTTCAAGTATAGTTTTATCGGAATTATCACATCTTTGTATCATCTTTGATGGTTCTTTGTCAACAGAGGTCATCAGTTTCGAGATCTGAAGTGTTTGATATTTCATAGCCATCATAGTGTTCTTGCTTAAGCATGCCTACCATCTTTTTGACTTCCATATAGACACGAGTCATAATCAAGTTAGCATGCTCAATTTGGAGTTTGATATGTTCCTGTGCAATACTGCTGGAGAGCTCATCCTAATTACATCTTGCAGTTGCTTTCATTTTCAAATTTGCTTCTTAGTTTAAGTGTAATTGGTTATCCATGCTGAATCGGTTGAGGAAGTTGCTTTGCGGGCTTTAGTATGACAGATGATGTGATCTGTGGGCTCTTATCATATTTTGATGGCGATCTGTGAATTCCACATGCGCATGGCTCCTTTTTTACATGCTTCTAATTGCTTCACCTTTTCTAAGTTCAGAGATGCTCAAATCGGTTACTTATGAATTCACTTTTAGAAAAATACGGTAAACAATCAAGTGATGATACCAAAAGGGAGTTAAAATTAATTGAGGAACTTACTGGTGATTTGAATGCTGAGTTGCGGATCGATGAGATCTATTTTCAGAGTTGTAATATTTTACCAACTTCTATTGGGTGATCACCATATACTTTCATTAATGAAATATCAAACCCCGGAAAATGCTACTCTTGATCTTTCTGAACATGTGTGGGAGTTGGTGCTTGTTATAAGACTGAGTCCAGGAGTGTTTGCTGACCGACCCTTTTGAGCTACAAACGTTTGTATTACGTGGAGGTAAAACAGGCTTTAATACTTTCATAACCAAGAACCTCAATCATCTCGAACTTCAACTTCTCTAACAGTGCTTAATTTGTCTGACAGTATTCAATTTGTCTGACAATATTCAGTGACGTTCCGGTAGATGATAAAATGAATAAAAGTCCTTTAAGATGGTGTGGACACTTAGAAAGAAGATCAAATGAAGCTTCTATAAGAAAGAATGAGAATTTAAATTGTGAAAATGTTAAAAGAGGAAGAAGAAGACCATAAAAGTGTTAGAAGGAAACAATATATGTTGAGTTAACTTTAATATGACACATAAACGGGCTCCAATTCATATAAACAACCCCATCTAATATGAGAAAAGGCTTAGTTGTTGTTGCTGTATTTAATGACGCTGTGGTTTTTGGAGGTACAAATCTTTAAGTACCATGTACCCTTTCTATTGTGGAGATTCATGCTAATTTCTGTCCTGATATTTGGAAAAGCAATCAGGACAACGAAATAAATTTGGAAATACCGCTCCATGCTCGATATCCAGTATGTTACTATGCGTTGTCACCACATCTAGCTTGTACTAGCGTTTGTATTTTCAGAGTGAAACCAAAGACTGACCCTGATTTGGCTGATCTAAGTTGAATCAGTGGCTTTTCTCTTTGAAGCTGGCCGGTCAAGGGTGGCTATGATCAACAGTAATAGGACCATTCCTACCATGCATAAGCTGTTTTGCTTTCTTACTTGTTCTTGTTATGTGTTTTGATTCTTTGGTGTTTCGACTCGTTGAATCAGTTTTATTTGGCTGATTTCCTTGATGTTTTCTCCAAACAGTTCAATCCAAAACCCAATTTCAACAACATCGACTTCATAAATGTACTCATTTCAGGTGATCTCCTTTTGGATTTGGAATCAGAACCCAATGAAGATGCAATTAGGTGGATGATACCTATAGGAAAAGAATCACATGCATCTTTTGTGTCAATAGTGACTGCTTGCTCAGCCTGCTTATGTGCTCTGGTAATTGTTTGTGCATCAATGTACTGATTGCAGCTGCTCAAGAAAGATTGAATTTTGACATTGGTTTTGTTGGAATAAATCATAGGCTACATGCATAAATATGTAAAATGTTATAAATATTAACATGCCTATATCAGTCAAAAGCAAAGATCCAAAGAAAACCACAAGTAAATAATAAAAGAGAACCAATAAACAAAGTAAGATATGATCAAGTCATCCTTACGAACTTTTTTTAGAGAAACGAGTATCCTGCTATAAAGGCATGCACGAGTATCGTTGTCTTTTCTCTAAAATAAATCGATCATATGCACAATAACACGTACCTGAACTCAAGCTGCCTTCAACCATGCCTTAGTTGCCTAACCATATAGAGAGCACAAGCAATACAAATAGTCACATCAAAACGTAAAAGAAATAGAGAGAGGAGTGCATCTTTTTTCACAAACCACAGTTTAGAAGCCCTAATTTGAGCTTTATAATGAAGCTGATGGGCCTCCTCGGATCTGCTTCATAATTGTCTCAATGTTTTTTCGTGAAAGGGTCATTTGACTATTAAGTCAAAACTTTTTGCTATTATCTTAAACTTGAGCCCAACTCGGTATGCATATAGAGTGTGGTCATTCATGCTCTATCCAACCTCTTTAGAATACATGTTAAGAGTTACCACTTATACTAAAGAACATCTAGGATTCTTTCCCCAATCAATATACTAGAACATAACTTTTTCACTTTGGATTTACACCTTTATTGGAGATTTATTAATTGAGCTTTTAGGAATACTTATCATGAACTAAATATAATTAAAGTTATGTGGACTTAACTAATCTAACAATGGGAGATGATTTGTTTAGGAGGAGACTTAAATAGACATGTCGGTAAAGATGCATTAGGATATCAAGGGATTCATGAAAACTTTGGTTTTGGGGATATAAATGAGGAAGGTAGGGAGATTTTAAATTTTGCTATGGCATTTGATCTCTTTATAGTCAATACAATCTTCAAAAAACGAGATGAACATTTAATTACTTATAAGAGTGGCTTATCACAAATACAAATTGATTACTTTATTTGTAGAAAAAAAGATAGAGCGTGTTGTAAAGAGTGTAAGGTAATTCCAGGAGAAAGCTTAACCACCCAACATCGACTTTTATGGATTTACAAATAAAAAAATGAACAAAGAAGAAAAGAGTGCTTTGAGCTATTGAGACTAAATGGTGGAACCTCAAAAGCGAGAAAGAAGATATATTTAAATGGAAAGTCCTTCAAGGAGATGCTTGGAATTATGTTGGTACACCTTGTGATATGTGGAACAATATGGCTATACATATTAGGAAAGTAGCGAAAGATGTGTTAGGTGAATCTAAGGGAGGTGTACCGACACAAAAAGAAGCTTGGTGGTGGAATGAAGTAGTGCAAAATAAAATCAAGGCAAAGAGGGCATGTTACAAATTACATTATGCTAAGGAAACTAGTTAAACTTTAGAGGCCTATAAGAAAGCAAAGGAAGCGAAAAAGGCTATTAGTGAAGCAAAAGCTAAAATTTGGGAGGATTTATATAAAAAACTCAACTCAAAAGAGGATGAAAGAGATATTTTTTAGGATAGCTAGAGTTAGAGATAAGAAAACTAAAGATCTTAATTCTGTTAGATGCATCAAAGACGAGGATGAAAAAATTCTAGTGGCAAATGATGATATAAGAAATAGATGAAAAAACTATTTTTATAAGTTTTTTAATGAAAATAAAGATGTTAGTATTAGCTTAGGATCGTTAGCAAAATCAAAAAAGTATATAAACCACATTTTCTTTTGACGTATTCAAAAGAATGAAGTCAAAGAGCTTTTAAACATATGAAGGGTGGTAAATCGGTAGAACCATACAATATTCCTATAAAAGTTTGAAAAATACTAGGAGAAATAAGAATCACTTGACTCATAAGACTATTTAATGAAATATGGAGAAACCAAAAGATGCATGAGGAATGGAGAGTGAGTACACTTATACCCATATATAAGAATAAGAGAGACATTCAGAATTGTGCGAATTATCGAGGTATCAAGTTATTGAGTCATACTATGAAATTGTGGGAAAGAATTATCGAACATAGGTTAATACAAGTATCGAGTACAACAGAGAACCAATTTGGATTCATGCTAGGCAGAACTATTGTTGAAGCGATTCACCTTTTGAGACGTCTTATGGAACATTTTAGAGCAAAAAAGAAAGACCTTCACATTATATTTATTGATCTAGAAAAAGCTTAGGATAGGGTATCGAGGGAGGTTCTTTGGAGAATCTTGGAAAAAAGAGATATCCCATTAACATACATAAACCTTATAAGAGACATGTACGATGGTGCAAAAACATGTGTGTGGACTCATAAAGGAATGACACTTCTTTGAAGTTAATATTGGGTTACATCAAGGATCAACTTTAAGTCTATATTTATTTATAATGGTGATTGATGAGTTAACAAAATACATTCAAGATGAAATACCTTGGTGTATGTTATTTGCAGATGACATTGTGTTAGTAGAGGAGTCTAAGGAAAAAGTTAATACAAAATTGGAACTATGGAGAGAAACATTAGAAAACAAAGGCCTTCGACTTAGTAGAATAAAGACATAATATATTGGATGTAAGTTTGATCATTTAGTTACTTCACAGGACATAAAAATTAAAATTAGCACACATTGCGTTGCTCAAAAGGAAAATTTTAAATATCTATGGTTAATTTTTCAGAGTGATGGAAGAATTGATGGAGATGTTACGCATAAAATTAATGTTGGTTGGTTAAAATGTAGAGGCGCATCAGGTATTCTTTGTGATAAGAAGATACCATTAAAGTTAAAAGGTAAATATTATAGAGCATCAATTATAGACCTATCATGGTTTATGTTTCTGAGTGTTGGACAATTAATCATCAACATCAACATGTACAAAAGATGTTTGTGACACAAATGAAGATGTTGAGATGGATGAGTGGTTATACAATAAAAGACCGTATACACAATGAGGTTATTAGAAACAAATTAAGAGTGCACCAATAGAGGATAAAATGGGAGAATATCATTTAAGATGGTTTGGACATATAGGAAGAAGATCAAAATAAAAACCTCCAAGAAGGTATGAAAAACTAAATTTGGAAAGTATTAAAAGAGGTAGAAGACGACCACAAAAGTGTTGGAAAGAAACAATAAAGAATGATCTAGCTTATTGTGAGTTAAGTGCTAACATGGCACATGATAGGGCTATATGGAAACAAAGAATCCATGTAGCCGACCCCATCTAGTATGGGAAAAGGCTTAGTTGTTGTTGGACTTAACTGATCTAACAACCATTAAGTCTAACAGGTTCCTCTTCTGCTTTGTTCCTTTTAACATTCATTCACATATGAGAATTGTGGCTTGTTATTTTGAACCGTACAATGTGAGGGGCTTAAATTCCCCTTAAATCTATCTAGTCTGTGGGAACTGAAACCGGCTTTGATCATATTATACCAGGCTATTTCTCGACTCAAGACTTGTTTGTTTAGCTAGATCAACCGGCATATGAGCTGAACATAAACATGGTATATGTTCAGCTTTGTTTGGCTCGTGGAAAATCGTTAAATGACGTTTTTAAAATTTGTATCCAGACCGTGGCCCCAAGGTAATTTTGGGGATTTAGTTCAAGGGTCATGTTTTCAACATTTTTTTTCCACAAAGAAAGACTTTAGTTAAAAAACAGGAGCCTTACATGACCGGTTCAGAACTTGTCCAGCGATTCTAACCGGCCATAGAACCATCGATAATTAGAACCGGTCGAACCGATAGAGGGGTCTTTGATTCGATTACGGTTTATGATTTTCAAAAACCAGTTCAGAACCGAAACCGGTGGTTCCAAACAACCGCTTATTAAGGTTTATATATTTTCTTCAACATTCATTATCATTAGTTAATTGGTGGCTAAACGGTTTACCATTGAGGTAGGTGGGACTACAGCTCCCAGAGAGCATATTTGTCTGCTTCAAAAAAGAAATTTAACCTATTTGAGGACGGTTTCGAAACTGGAACCAAAATTGCTTTGAAACCGACGGTTTCGAAACCGGAACGGGTTTCGTGACAGTTAAGTTCGGTGTTTCTGGCAACCCAAAATAGGACATGTCTAAGGGTATGTAAGAAAATCTCTCTCAATTCGGTTCGTCTGTGCTTGTAAAAGGATGACGGGCTGTTCGTGAAGGGTTAGCTCGACTGAGCCGAGCAACAAACAATGGTTGTTCTGTTTGTTTGGGTCATTTACCAGGCCAAGCAATGCTGATGCACCTAAACAACGATGAATGCCAAAACCTCCTGGCAGATGACCAAAAGGATTGATACTCTTTTGTTTAGGGTTACAAGAGTAGGTCGAAGCCTAACACACACCCCACACATGCACCTTCTGGGAGTCGAACTCCCCACCAACAGCGAACGGTGCTAGAGTGCTGTGCCATTGAGCTAACGCTCTGAGTGCAAGGATTGATACTCTTAACGAACACATGCATAGCTTCAAAGGCACATCATAATTCATATTAACAATTGCTCAAAGTGACTGGAAAAAACCAGGGTTCTTTTTAAGATCCTTATTTGTGTTGCCTATTTCACCTTTTTTTCCCTATAATGGGAGGCCAAGCCTAATACACATGCATGCCCCGAGAATCGAACTCACTACCAAGAAAGGAAGAGTCAGAGAGCTTAGGAGATGAGCTAATGCTCTAAGTGCCGTCCCTTCACTTGAGCTGAAATGAGTGCACTGTTCCATGTTAAGGAGAACAAATTTTCTTCGTAAACCTTGTTATCCAACCTTAACTTTTCCAATTATTTGAACTAGATTTATGATTTCATTTTAATCAAACTACTTTTAATTTTAAGAACGTTGTTGGGTTGGGATTGGGTACGGGTACTTACCCGTCGTGTAACCTGCAGGAAGAAAAATACCCAATTTCCATGGGTACAGGGCATGAATTGTGAGGTTTTGGGTATGAGTAGGGTATAGGTATTACCCGTCCCCTACCCATTTCCCATTGCAGTCTCCAAAACGTCGTATAGTTGAGACTCTTTTTATCCATTCCTTATCGTTTGCATCGCTGTTTCAAATTATCCATTTTTTTTTTTGCCGTTTATTCAAATTTATCCTTTTACGTTCAACTACCCAGTCTTTTCTCCTTTCATGAGTAGGAAAAACGTCTACGCGTACAATTATGGGGGACTGCAATTCTACACGAAAAGTAGATCCCCTCGTTGCAGTCAGCGAAGGCGTCGATTGCATTTGCTTCGCTTTCCTCCCATTGTGAGTCGCTTGACTCTTAAACCAATGGTCAGCGAGAGAGAAAGAGAGAGAGGTGCGGATTCGCACATGACGAGGACTGAATGATGATGGTGGCTTTGCTTTTAGGTGACCAAAGAAGGGGAAGAAAAAAAGAAGGAAAAGTGGGTTTCGAGAAATCCATTACTCAATATGACCCACTTTTTATCTTTGGCTTCTCCCTCGGTCTGGCCAGTGAAAACGTTATAGTGGTAGTTTAATTCTGCTTTAGCGGAATTCCTGTTGCCTTGGCATAATCGCTTTTGGCGTTTGGAGATTCCATTTGCTTCCTCTTGAAGGCTTTTGAGAGAGTTTCTGTTCACTGTATTATTATTTTGTGGGTGTTGAATCTTCTTCTTTTGTTAAGACTGTGTCTCGATTCTAGCGCGCTTAATCAGATATCTCTGCTCAGGGGTGGGCTCGTTTGGTGCAATAACTAGTGGGTAGCCTTCGTTCGTAGTTGAGAGTAATCCTTAAGGAAACTTCATGGGCAAACAAGGGCCTTGCTGCCACTGTGGGGTAACAAGTGAGTCTCCAAATTTGTTACCTTTTATTCAGTTATGTAATTCAGCCCAAGAGTCTATAAATAGCTATTATTGGTGTTTCTGATTTTGCTTCCAAAAAGCCTGAAGGTTGAGGATATGCGGAATGGTTGACTTATAAAAAAGGGGAATGACATACGAAATGTTTCCTGTAAAGGCTTAATCCTGAGCTATTGGATGTGTTTTTGCTCAGATTTTTTATTTTATTTTATCTTTTTATTTGTTTCGAAGGTTTGGAGTTCAATATTGGGAAGAAGATCAAGGTCATGTGTACAGGGTGGTTGTACGTTATCTAAGAACCGTCTTTGATGCAATGGGTTGTCTTTTCACTGATGAAAAAGATGAGGACCATCCTTTCTTAGAAGATATGATTGTTGACGAGTTTATAGATAAGAACCATAGCCTTTCAATGAAAAATGTAAAAAAAGATTAATTTGAGGGTTCTCATTTAGCTAAAAGAGGAGCCCTTCTCCAAGTTAAGGTTAAGTTTCATAGCTCTTCTAACTATATAACTTAATCTCTTAGCTCATTGATACTACTATTATAGGCATGAGCTGATTTAATCTAGGAAATCTTTACTAGTACCATACACGCATTCTTGTAAGCTACAAGAATTTAGTTTGTCTAAAATAAACTTCAGTCTGAAGGTCATAATTTTTTCACGGTGGACAGTACTTCTCTACTTGTTTATGAAGAGAAATCTGCAGTTTCCACTGTTTCTAGGAAATGTGTCGTTTTCTTTTCGTAACTGCTGAATCCTAGAAACTATTCGAATATATACTGACTGCAGACATTTCCTGCGTGATTCCTTTGTGTTCTATGAGGGGAATCTTTACATGATCGGTAACGGTACTCTTTTATCAAAATAATGCAGACGATAACATAGTTAAGATTGTTGTTTCCTGGCCCACTTTGCCATTCACTTTTTTATGCCATTCTTTTTATCTACTATGGCTTGAAGCCTTCATTCAAGTTCATTAATATTTTTAAGGTAGACCTCACTTCCATTTGAGTTTTCAAAAAATTGTCCTATCCCATCATTTTTTGGCAGAATTTCGTCATGAGTAAGATAATTGCTCAAAAAATGTTATTTCCTTAAACAGTATTGGTGTCATGGTACACTTGCTGCAGAATTGTCCTGAAGTGTGATCCTATATATTTGTTCCTCATGCTTTAATGGTTTAAAGTGCCAGTCTTTTAGTTTTAGTTTTTCATCAATTCCATCTGCTTGTGCATACTACTCTCATTTCTAAAGAGAAGTGCTGGAGAAGTTCAATAATTTCAAAACTTGATAAAAGGAGTGGTAGCCTAAGTTGCTCCCTTTTATATCTTGATATGGTACACGCATACCAGTTGTTATTGTTGGCAACCTGATCACCTGCTCCTTTTAGTGCATTTTTCTAGAGTTTGTGGTTGAGCTCCTGATTTAGGTTGGCTGGGATTTTCTTGTTGTTTATCATGGATAGTACACTTTATTGGAATTTATGCTGCGATAGAGAAGCCAAAAGGTAATATCCCACACTAACTGGAGTTAGCAATATGAACTCTTAATTGCCATTCCGATCAATCAAAAAAGCAAGTTTGCACTTTATGATTTTTTCAAACACTTTATGCATTGCAGTGCTGTTTTCTTTTCTGCACATCCTCAAACTCTTTTCATCTCCAAACTGGAGTTCTCTTTGGTCATATGATCATATCTCTACATGTCTAAACCACCTTAATTTTATCTCCCTCATCTTTCATGTATTGTTATTAAAGGGATCGGTCTTTCCCAAATGTTACCCATTCACCTCAATTTCTTTATTCTGATACATGTATGTGCATGATGACCCACAGTTCAAGTTTCGAGTTGACTCCTTTCCTCAAACTCATACATCAGGACAATTTCATTTGCAAATAGTATGCATCAAGATTCCTTATTTTCAAGTGTTCCATTACTTCATCCAGCCAGGATTTCTTATTTTGAATATGCTTCACTAATTCATCCATAGTCAGAGGAAAGATATATAAACTCAGCACCGACACTTGTCTAGGCTCATAACAACAACAACAACTAAGCCTTTTCCCATACTAGACGGGGTCGACTACATGGATTCTTTGTTTCCACAGAGCCCTATTATGTGCTATGTTAGCAGTTAACTCACAATAAGCTAGATCATTCTTTATTGTTTATTTCCAACACTTCTGTGGTCGTCCTCTACCTCTTTTAATACTTTTGAAATCTAGTTTTTCATACCTTCTTACAAGTTCTTCTTTTGATCTTGTTTCTATATGTCCAAACCACCTTAAATGATATTCTCTCATTTTATCCTCTATTGGTGCTACACATAATTTATTTCTAATAACCTCATTATGTATACGGTCTTTTCTTGTATGACCACTCATCCATCTCAACATCTTCATTTCTGTCACAAGCATCTTTTGTACATGTTGATGATTAACTGCCCAACACTCATAACCATAAAACATAGCAGGTCTAATTGTTGTTCTATAATATTTACCTTTTACCTTTAATGGTATCTTCTTATCATAAAGAATACTTGTTGCTCCTCTCCATTTTAACCAACCAACATTAATTCTATGCGATACATCTCTATCAATTCTTCTATCACTCTGAAAAATTGACTCTAGGTGTTTAAAACTTTCCTTTGGAGATGCAATGTGTGTCAATTTTTTAATTTTTATGCCCTTTCAAGTAACCAAATGATCAAACTTATATTCCATATATTCTGTCTTTGTTGTACTAAGTTGGAAGCCTTTATTTTCTAATGTTTCTCTCTATAGTTCTAATTTTCTATTAACTTTTTTCTTAGACTCCTCCACTAACACAATGTCATTTGCAAATAACATACACCAAGGTACTTCATCTTGAATATGTTTTGTTAACTCATTAATCACCATTATAAATAAGTATGGACTTAAAGTTGATCCTTGATGTAACCCAATATTAACTTCAAAGGATTCTGTCATTCTTTCATGAGTCCTCGCACATGCACCATCGTACATGTCTCTTATAAGGTTTATGTATGTCAATGGAATACCTCTTTTTTATAAAGTTCTCCAAAGAACCTCCATCGATGCCCTATTGTAAGCTTTTTCTAGATCAATAAATATCATGTGAAGGTCTTTCTTTTTCGCTCTAAAATGTTCCATAAGACATCTGAAAAGGTGAATCGCTTCAACAGCAGATCTGCTTGACATGAATCCAAATTGGTTCTGTGTTGTACTTGATACTTGTCTTAACCTATGCTCGATAATTCTTTCCCATAATTTCATAGTATGGCTCATTAACTTGATACCCCAATAATTCACACAATTCTGAATGTCTCATTTGTTCTTATAAATGGGTATAAGTATACTTGCTCTTCATTTTTTGGGTATCTTTTGGTTTCTCCATATTTCATTAAATAGTCTTGTGAGCCAAGTGATTCTTGTTTCTCCTAGGATTTTTACGAACTTTTATAGGAATATTATTTGGTCCTACCGATTTACCACCTTTCATATGTTTAAGAGCCTCATTGACTTCATTCTCTTGAATACGTTGATAGAAATTGTGGTTTATATACTTTTCTGATTTGGCTAACTTTTCTAAGCTAATACTAACATCGTTATTTTCATTAAAAAGCTTATAAAAATAGTTTTTTCATCTATTTCTTATATCATCATTTGGCACTAGAATTTTTTCATCCTCGTATTTGATGTATTTAACAGAATTAAGATCTTTAGTTTTATTATCTCTAGCCCTAGCTATCTTAAAAATATCTCTTTCATCCTCTTTTGAGTTGAGTTTTTTATATAAATCCTCCCAAATTTTAGCTTTTGCTTCCCTGACGGTCTTTTTTTATTTCCTTCTTTATTTCTTGTAAGCCTCTAAAGTTTAACTAGTTTTCTTAGCATAATGTAATTTGTAACATGCCTTCTTTTCCTTGATTTTATTTTACACTACTTCACTCCACCACCAAACTTTTTTTTGTGCTAGTACACCTCCCTTAGATTCACCTGACACATCTTTCGCCACTTTCCTAATATGTATAGCCATATTGTTCCACATATCATAAGGTGTATCAACATAGTTCCAAACATTTCCTTGAAGGATTTTCTGTTTAAATATATCTTGTTTCTCGCTTTTAAGGTTCCATCATTTAGTCTGAATAGCTCGATGCACTCTTTTCTTCTTTGTCTATTTTTTTATTTTTAAATCCATAATTAAAAGTCGATGTTGGGTGGTTAGACTTTCAACTAGAATTACCTTGCAATCTTTACAATACGCTGTATCTTTTTTTCTACAAATAAAGTAATCAATTTGTGTTTGTGATAAGCCACTCTTATAAGGAATTAAATGTTCATCTCGTTTTTTGAAGATTGTATTGACTATAAAGAGATCAAATGCCATAGCAAAATTTAAAATCTCCTTATCTTCCTCATTTATATCCCCAAAACCAAAGTTTCTATGAATACCTTGATATCCTAATGCCTCTTTACCGACATGTCCATTTAAGTCTCCTCCTAAACAAATCAATCTCCCTTTGTGGGATTCTTTTAATCACCTTATCTAACTCTTCCCAAAAAGTCGTCTTTATACTATCTTCTAGTCCTACTTGGGTACGTAAGCTCAAACTATATTCAAAACCTTTGCTCCTAACACTAATTTCAATGTCATAATTCGGTCACCATATCATTGTATGTCTACTACACTATCCTTTAAATCTTTATTTATGATAATACCAACTCCGTTTCGAGACTTTTCCTTACCTTAGTACCATAATTTAAAACCTATATCTTTAATCTCCTTTGCTTTTTATCCAACTCACTTTGTTTCTTGTAAACATAGAATATGAATCTTTATCCGAATCATAGTATCTACCACCTCCATTAGCTTACCGGACAATGTTTCGATATTCTAAGAACCAATACAATCTTATACAGTATGGAGTCGAGAATCCAATCAGATTGAGAAATAAGAAACCAATTGTCCGCACCCAAAATCATTCAAGCTAATATTGTATACAGCTACAATAGCAAGTACACAACTTTATATTAAAGCAAAACACATAAATGGTAAACAACTACTAATTTCATCATAATACACAAATCAATTTTCATTATTTGGACCCATTTATCCGTGAATTACAAAAAAAAAAATTGCGTTTTTTTTGCCATACCGCACCGACACGGTGTCGGTGACGCAACACTCCACCCCTTAGAAGTTTCTGTGTGACTTAGGATATCAAAGTGCTCTTTCTCCCTCTGTCATCTTTTACTCCATCTGATGTTAAAATTTTTGAAAGCCAAATTATAACTTCCTTCCTTGTCATGTGTAAACTTCTAATGGAACGGTCCCTGTATTCACTGCCTTTAAGTTTTAATTAATTTTGATTTTTTCTATATATATATATATATATATATATATATATATATATATATCTTGATTTCTATATGCTTATGAGTTAATTGATCTTAGTATTTCTACGCTTATTAATAGCTTGTCAATGATTGTTCCGTCTTGTCTTCATCTTGGTATCCCTACTTGTTATAAGGTTCTTCTCTTTGTCATCCTTGATGCACCTTACCGTGCATGTGAGCATTTCTTCTCCCCATCTGAGCTGCAGCTGGTTGAATCTCTCTCTCTTTCTCTCACACACACACACCTCTTATACAGGCCCTCAAAACTTTTGCTTTGACTTTATAGCTGCGTTTTTTATGTTTTACCTGTTTATACTTCTCCAAATTTTCATGACTTCTGTTTTAAGTTTCTCCCTGCCTACTCTATTTTTTCAAATACTCCCTGTCTACTCTAATTTTTCTCTTAAACTTCTTTCTTGTTGTTAAGCCTCGTTCTACCCTAGTACACCCCATTTAATATCTCTTCTTGCCTCTTTGACTACTCCCTTAATACATGTCAATTGTCATCACAGTCTCCTATATTTCTCAGAGGCATTTCCATCAAGATTATAGTAAGTTCATGCGAGTATTTACTCTCTGAAGAGACCTTGTTGCTCATTTTTAATTTTCACCACCCTCTAGTAGCTTGATATACATTTTATCTCTTCCTTCACTCGTTTATGCATATGCATCCATAAGTAAGAAGTGACACTGGTTGGCTAAATTTTTTCTCAGAATGACCTTACAGTCCTTGTAATGCAGCGTTTAATTTCCCTTTCAACAATTTATTCTTTCTTGAAGCTATGTATATTTGCTATTGGGTAATTCTTTTAGTTATGTATCATTTAATTGACTTAGATCAACATGAAGCTTAGCACTCGGGGCCTTAGCCCCACCTGGTTGGTCCTCAACTCCACAAGCTGCAGGTGTGAGTTGGCTCCTGGGGTTTGCATACCTGGCTTTGGTCGCCCATTTTAACCAAAAAAGGAAAAGATTAACACAAATCCTATACCTAGAGATTATTTGTTATAGACATTGTCAACAATGTTAAGATTCACTGCCTTGTGCTCAAAGTTGATATATTGGAACAGGTACTCCACTTTGGAGGAATGGCCCGCCTAGCAAACCTATACTGTGTAATGCATGTGGGTCAAGGTGGAGGACAAAAGGTTCCCTGGTAAACTACATACCATTGCATGCCCGTGGACATACGGTTGCAGATATTGAGAACACCAATAACTCTGGATGGGGAAGGCCATTCTGTGAAACCAACCCAGATGGTTTGCATGTAACTGATGAGCTTGAAGATAACCTAGCACCTGCAACTGAGATCTCCAAATATGATGCATACTCAGAAACTTCTGAGAAAGATGCAGGCTGTGGATCTACTTCAGAATCAGGAATATCATACTCTGCGAGTTATGCTCTGTTTGACAACACAGATGGAATCGAAAATACAGGTAATCATGGGGTAGTTTTCATAGATAAAGTGGATCTTAGATATTTCCTTTGAGTATTATTTATTGAAATACTTTGTTTTTTGGTATATACTAGGAGATCCAATAATGCTTATCTGAAAGAACTTTTATTGGTTGTCAATGAGATTATGTTTCTCTAGATTCATTCATGTTTTGTATTTCTTAAAGTGGTCATCCGGTGAAATTACAAGTGGACTCATTTTGGGCTGTGAGAAATGATTGTTCTTAACTTCAAATTTTATTTCTTAGCAGACCCAGTTCTGGGTTTCCATGTATCCTACTGACTTGCATCTTTGATATTTCAGATTTCAAAGTCCTACCAAGATATGTTTATAATCTTTCACAATATATTTGAATTTGTATCAACTTCAAAAATATGAATAAATGTGCCAGACGATTGTGTTTGTTCTTCCTTGTTTTGCATTTCTCATCCTTCGTAGCCCTTTCCTTCTGAACATGTGAATTGGCATCAATATCATAATGAGATGATGCGCTGCACTGTCAAAGGTTTTCATATAACATATACGTGTGTAAACTTCTTGAACTAAGTCCAAATAAGCCATATAAATAGAAAAAAAACTTCATCATATTTGAATGGTATCTACTTAGATGCACATGTCCGTGTTGTTGTTGCATTAATTGCCAGCAAGCTATTTGGGACTTCTATCATCTGGTTTCAGTTTGGCTTCCTGCAACATTTGGGGCCCATGCTTGTGCTGATTTTTCTTATTTGCAGTTGTGTTCTATTTAATTGTAAATCATGCTTGCATGATCATGTATGCCAATGTACGAGTATTTTATGCCAAGAAATCAATCCAAAATGGGGACTGCATTGGATTGAGATTTTCAAACATTTATAATGATAATCCGTATTCTGGTTAAGATATGCATGAGAAGACCATCAGTTTTTGTGTAGGTTTTTAATGTGAGAAAATTCCATTGCACATGTTCTCTTGTAACAAAGTTCCTTTTAAATGTTATGTTAGAGATGTTTCTTTATGAGGAACAACATGGAGAGCAACCTCTAAGAGGGATACTATTTTAAAGAAGCCTCGTGAGAAGGATGATCTTTTCGTGTAGGTTTTTAATGTGAGAAAATACCTTTGCACATGTTCTCATGTAACAAAATTCTTTTAAATGTTATGCTAGAGATGTTTCTTTATGAGGAACAACATGGATAGCAACCTCTAAGAGGGATACTATTTTAAAGAAGCCTCATGAGAAGGATGATCTTATTGAGTAAATCATGCATGTATTTTCTTTTCCTTCTGAACATGTGAATTGGCATCAATATCATAATGAGGTGATGCGCTGCACTGTCAAAGGTTTTCATATAACATATACGTGTGTATGTGTAAACTTCCTGAACGAAGTCCAAATAAGCCATCATTAAATTAAATAAATAGAAAAAGAACATCGTATTTGAATGGTATCTACTTAGACGCACATGTCTGTGTTGTTGTTGCATCATTTGCCAGCAAGCTATTTGGGACTTCTATCATCCGGTTTCAGTTTGGCTTCCTGCAACGTTTGGGGTGCATGCTTGTGCTGATTTTTCTTATTTGCAGTTGTGTTCTATTTAATTGTAGATGCTAGCATGATCATGTATGCCAATGTACGAGTATTTTATGCCAAGAAATCAATCCAAAATGGGGACTGCATTGGATTGAGATTTTCAAACGTTTATAATGATAATCTGTATTCTGGTTAAGACATGCATGAGAAGACCATCAGTTTTCGTGTAGGTTTTTAATGTGAGAAAATACCTTTGCACTTGTTCTCATGTAACAAAATTCCTTTTAAATGTTATGCTAGAGATGTTTCTTTATGAGGAACAACATGGATAGCAACCTCTAAGAGGGACACTATTTTAAAGAAGCCTCGTGAGAAGGATGATCTTATTGAGTAAATCATGCATGTATTTGTCAATGCAGAATGCCCTACTTTGATGAAAATTTTTCCATCGTTTCCTGATGAGAAATCTGGCTATATCACAATCGGTTTCTAAACTTTAAGGTCCTTTTGTGTAGTTTGGCTGCCAAACCAGCTATTGGATTTGATTGGAAAGAATCTCTTCGAGTGTGTTGCAATTTAGATGCAAATCATGATACTCTTGCTAATATTTGGGGTGTTATCTATTTCAACTCAAGTAATTGTGTGCTTTCTTTTCTGTCTCTAGGCAATGGTATTGACTTATTTGGCTATCAAAGTTCAGTTCTAGCAGTTATTTGCACGGTCATGTTTTTCATGTGAGGAATAGCGTATGATAAATGAAGAGTTAAGATATGTTCTATAATTGTGACCAAACATTCTGTTCTATAAGATTTGCTTGTCTTTGATTGTTGCTTTTAACTAGTTGTAGTGGTAGTATCCCTTCATTTCTTTTGCTACTAAATAAAATATGATTTCTCGATGTCAGACTTTTTACCTAAATAAATGTGGTTCCACTGATGTACATTCTCAAGAAGAAGAGAAACTAGTACAGATGCTGGCAAGAAATATGTGAAGCTGTTCAGGGTGTACGGTCATACCGTTATAGCATTGGAACAAATACTGGCTTTCCCCAATCTCTAACCAATTAAATCCTGGAGGAACATGGTAAAATAGAATTGGGCAAAAATCGCCAAAATTGGAGTTTCTGTTTGGGTTACGTATTTCTTCCATTTGACATACAGAAATCAAACGTTGTAGATGGATGAATGCTTCACAAAGACACCATGCTTGGAATTTCTTGTAAAACTAAATTGCTCATAACTGTTCATGATTTTCACTGGAAACGGAGTTGGGATTTTGTTAGTAAAATGTAGGATGGCGCAACTTCTGCACACGCCGGATCCATGATAAAACTTGCTACAAGGTACTGTGTGGGAAATGCCCCAGTAGTGCTCTGATTTAACTGGAAATTTCTCCTGGTTGGTAAATTGAGCTTTAAGTTTAGTGGGTGTTGGGCCATATAATCAGTTTCATGTACTGGCTACCTTGGAGATCTTTATTTTGGTGATTACAATATCATTGCAGCAACCAACTTTTGAAGGTATGATGGTGTCTCTGACTATGATCAAAATTGTTGTCAGGTTCAGTGCAATCGCATGCCTGGGATTCTCGAGTTCCATCTAAAAAGAGAACATGCCTTAAACGGAAAAGTCCATCTTCTGTTGAAAAGCTCCAGAAAGACCTCTATGATATCCTTTGCGAGGATTCGTCCTGTCTGTCTGAATCATCCGAAGAGGTCCTTCTTTTCCAAAGTCCAGCATCGGTCGGTTCAGTTGAGACCGGTCTCGGTAGTGTCCTGATTAAGCACACCCGTTCCATTGGAGAGGAATCAGAAGGAAGCTCAATATCTGAAAACAAACAGCATGAAAAAAGTGAATAATGCACCGGTCTGTTCTCTTGTTCTTTTCATTCTCACAGTTTTTGTGCCATGTCGACTATCGGAGAGGAAGGATAAGCTGTCGCTGACCATCGACAGCAGGAAAAAGTACCAGAAATTTTTGCTCAACAAAATGCTCTTGTGAATGAAGTATTGCAAGTTGATCCAAGTGAACCTTCATGATTAACCAATGCATGTATATATTTTGGTAATTTATAATAAAGCTTTTATTTATGAACCAAATGGCTTTATCAGATGAAGCCATTGGATATCAATTTAGTCTGTCTATGAACAATCCCTGTTCATATCTCTTCAAGCTTGTCATCACCATAGATTATGTGTATAACCTGTTTCGAACTATCGTGCTTTCAACTTTCCTGCATTTGGATTGGAATAATTTTAAGGAAAGAGAATGGATCTGTCTTCATTCTCCAATCCTGATGTACTTTGACAATGATAATTTAAATCCCAACATGCTCCAAGTCCTCTGTTTGAATCTCTTGGGAGCTTAAATTTCTCCACTAATTGGGTCTAGTCCAAAGCTCTTACAAAGATCTCTTAACAATGAAATTTGAGTGTGACCTTCTAGAAACCAACTTCAATATCAACCAAGTTTTTCCCATACTAGATGAGGTCGTTTACCTGGATTCTTTGTTTTCATAGTGTTCGATCATGTGCCATACTAAGAGTTAACTCAATATAAACTAAATTATTTTTATTGTTTTTTTAATACTTTTGTGGTCCTCTTTTTTTATATATTTTTACAATTTAGTTTTTCATACATTTTTATCGGAGTTTTTTTATTGTCTGTCCAAACTACGTCAAACAATTTTTCCTCATTTTATTATCTATTGGTGTTTTTTTCAATTTATTTTGTTTTTAATAACCTTATTATGTATACAGTCTTTGATTTGTATTACACAGTTATTTTTTACCTTGGTGAGCCCCATAAGGTTTGTTGGACCGAATGGAGCATGAACATTCGATGGAAAACCAAGTTGGTCAAGTGCATTGTGCAATCAAAAGAGGCTGCCGGGAACTCGGTCGAAAAAGTGCTGCTTTACACTTTATTTTAGCTGTAATCTCCATGTAAAGCATACCCTTGGATTGGCAAATTCCTTGTGTATGTCAATTTGAGAACTTGAATAATCTCTCGGAAGGTAAATGTTAAAGATAACACATTGCTACTTCTTCATCCTATTCTATACTTGGTGGAACTTGATCCGTTGTTGACTACCAAAACTAAAACCAAGCCATTTTCGAATACTTAAGTGAGAGACAAGAATTATTAGTTGCCATCATAATCTAAGTGATGCCTGCACTGAAATGGAATTCAAAAACTGGTTAGAGTTTGATGTGAAGCCTGATCCACCAATTCATAAATTTTCTGCCTCGACCTGAATCTGAATAGGTTATCTATGTGGCGTTTCTCACTCTTTTTCTTTTGGTTTATATAAAAGAGACCGAAGCACACACATATACCCTCTGGGAGGAGAACCGCCCACTAGCAGACACAATGCTAGAGCGTTCTGCCGCTGAGCTAACTCTCTAGGTGCAGCATTTTTCGGTTTTGAAGAAATATAAAGTGGCCATCTTATAATAAAAATTTCTTTGCTAGCTTTCTTCGAAAGTGACATCTTGTCTTGTGATTTGTGTGATTGTGTCTGCATTTAATTGTTCTAATCTCTTCGAAGCATGTGATGCCTTATCTTGTGGTTCGCGTGATTCTGCCCACATTTAATCTGTGATAATGGGAGGCCGAAGCAAAGTATGCACACCCTGAGTATCAAACTCATGACCTTCAACTTATTGGTCGACTCCACTACCCAGGCGAACTAACGCTCCGAATGCCATTTTTTGATCTTTGTTCCCACGGTAAACATCAGATAACCTTTTCATCATAATGAATGACAATATACAAACAATCATAACTTCGAATTATGCCAACAACAAACTCCCAACAGTAAACAAACTGCCACAGCTTCGACTGCATGGTGATCATAACCTCTCAAGTTTTTATTGAATAAAATTCAGGGGAACTTTTTCCGCTTACAAGAGGAGGCTGAAGCTTAACACGCACACCCACACATGCACCCTTTGAGAGTCGAACTCTCCACTAGCAGCAACGACACTAGAGCACCCTGCCGTTGATCTGACACTCTTGGCGCAAATTAAATTCAAAGGATTGACTAACAAAATTGCATGTGCAGCAAAAGAATACATAATTGTTGTATTTTCTTCTTTTTTTTTAAAGAAAGAACTAAATGTGACTATATGAACGCATGTTCAGCCTGCATATTTTACTTTTGGGTGGGGGGGGGGGGTGTTGGAGGGAGGCCTCAGTGTCTTGCTTTGATGGTTGAGACTTTAAACTTTTGATGATTGGCTTCATCTCCCCTTTGAGCTTGATTATAGACAAGAAGATGATCCTATGAAGGATCACCATCCCGAAAAGGATCTCGAGATCGACCCATTTCGAGTAACCCATCTCAACTTGCCATGTGTTCTTGAGTATCTCTTCACCAGTGATTGTAAGTGGCCCTCCTGCTAGCTTGTTGGGGAATGTTAGCCCCTCAAACTCATTCTTATAGAATCCTTGGTTGGCATACTTGTGGAAGAAAATATAATACATGGGGTACCTCCAAAATGGCTTGGGGAGGTCACCAGGCAGTCTAAAGAACCCTACATTCAGCATCATGACTCCTTGTATCCCGGCGCCGGTGATGATGCCCATCAAGAAGTCCGGCACGATGCTCGCGACGATCATCATCAAGCTCTCAACGAGCATCATGCAGACAAACAAGACCAGTGCAAAGTAGACAAAGTGCTCCGCGCCGCTCTGGAGACGAACCAAGTAGTATGCACGGGCTCCAGGGATCACAGAGTTCATAAGGAGGTAAGGAATTGAGGAGAATGTGTTTCCCATGACGAATGATATGACACCATAGTGCCCATTTAGCCTCTCACGTCCAAAAATCTGCTAGGAGAAAGAGATTAATCAGTCAGACATGAATTTGGAATTTACGAGGAAAGACATCGCTAAGGGTGGAAAATCGTGTCATCATATCGGGGGCCCAGTCGGGTTTCTGTGTACAGCTTAAGAACAGGTTGACCCAGACCTAACCCATTTTTTATTTGGGACCATTTCCAAAACCCAGACACAGCACACCTGGACTGGACCTAATTTTGATCGGGTCACCTCGGGATGGGCACAGGGTGCCTAACTCCCGATCCGAGCATACCTTTCCGGATTGGGTTCGGACGGGGTTTTCAAATCAAGTAAACATTACTAAACCCCTAGTCATGGAGGGTGTGTTTGGATAAATTATCAAGAATTTACTACGATAATTCTTGATGTTGATAATTCTCGAGTTCATGTCTTAAATTCTTGGAAGCTATGACATTGATGTGTAGTTGGAAAAAATTTCCTACCCATGTGGGAATCCGAATTCCAACAAAGAGGCAGGAAATCCACTCAAAGAATTTGAAGGATTGAGAATTTAAACTATCATTGTTCAATGAAATCAAAGCATGAGATTTGTTTTCAGTTAGAAACTCTTCATTGGGGGATCTAGAAATTCTTTCGGGTTGGGGCAAATAGCTCTCAATGGTTCATGGTAGGGCAAACTATGTATTATAGCCCATTCGCTCCATCATGGGCTATAGACTTTAAGTTAATTTTAGAAATTTCAGGTGGAAAGAATGCCCGCCTCGACTCAATGTAGATCCGTCACTGACTCGGATTCTCTTTCCCTCAAATTTCATCGGAAACCAAACACACAACGAATGTTGTAATAGGCTGACTCGGATTCTCTTTTCCTCAAATTTCATCGGAAACCGAACACACACTGAAATGTTGTAATAGGCAGAAAATCAAACCTTCATATCCTCAACAAAAGAAGGGAATCCACCAATGGCCATGAATGTCAAGAATGCAGCAACAAACATCAGCATGGATTCTCTAAACTGTAGAATTCAACTGTGCTATAAGAAATCAACAAATATGAGATTCCTCTGAGTCAACTAGTATAAATCGAATATTTTCTGGCAGTTCCGAAAACCGCCTGAAAAGCCATTTCCGGCGGTTCCGAAAAACCTATCAGTTTATATGAGCAATATTGTACCTGAATGGACCCAAATGAGTGGCCGACGTCGTAGAATATGGTGCCCACGCACAAGCACAATGCAATATATATGGCAAGACGAAGCCAATAGTAACCAAGATCCCTGTACATGTTTACAAAGGATCTTTTTGTGAGAACAACAGCTTGTGAAAAAGAACTGGCTTAACTTCCTTGCTTCTGCATCACTGCACCCTCCTAAAATATCCACATCAAACGCATTACTTAGTATTTATCTGAAGATGAGAAACTCAAATCAAAGGACATAAGTGTGGTGGTCGTTCATTCAATTCTTGCCTTTTTGTTGATGCTGTGCTATATGAGATGAACTGTAAGAAGTAACAAGAGTTCTGATTGCTTCTGCCGCGGTAGTTACCTCTGCATCTGATCCTTGCTCGATATCCTGAAATTAAGATCAGTTAAGAGATATGAGCGTACATACATACATACATATATATATATATATATATATATATATATATATATATATATATATACTAAATATCCTGAAATTAAGATCATTATAAGAGATATTACATATATACGTGTGTCTACAGAGAAAGAGTGATATATGCTCAATCACCATGCTTAAATCTACTCACCCATCTCCTTCGCTAGATTAATGGAAATTTGAATTTAAAAAATAAGTTATGAAATGCGAAATAAAAAAAGTATAATGATATAATTTATTTTTAAATTCAAATCTCTATTATTGATCATACCGATGAGATAGTTGAGTAGATTTAAGTACATGTGAGTTTAAGCTTCATATATATATATATATATATAAAGAGAGAGAGATTTGAATAAAAAGCAAATTATATCATTGTGCATTAAATGCAAAGTAAAAAAAGTATAACGATACAATTCACTTTTTTAAATTCAAATCCTTACCATTGATCACATCGATTAGACGGTAAAAATGTTTAAGTAGATTTTAAGCATAAATGAGTTTGAGCTCCATATATATGTATAATAAATAGATAGATAGACCAATAGAGAGATATAGATAAAATATACATACATACATAAATATATCTGTTGTGTGAGCGTGCATGTGTGAATCTTCCATGGGTCTCACCTTATCAAAATCAGAGTTGATGGTTCTGAGATAGTGATCCGAAGGGTTCCTCAAAGATGGGCAGGGGAAACCATTCACTGCGAAGAACTGAAATGAAGCAGAAGTGACTTGATTGTTTATCTTACAGGGAAGAAATGAAGGAATCTGCTGGAATAATTAGCTGGTTTGAATGTGTAATTGATCCTTACCTCGCTTGCGCTGGAAGTCCGGCCAAAGTAGACAGTTTTTCCGGTGGAGAGGAGGAGGCAGAGGTTGTGAAAGAGCTCAGAGACTTCACTGCTAGGCTGATGAATTGATGCCAACACTGTTCTTCCATCATGCTTGGCTAGCCTTACTATCCTGCCCATCACATGGTATGCCGGGGCACTATCGAGCCCACTGGTGGATTCGTCCAAGAAGAGGAGCTTAGGCCTAGTCAAGATCTCAATGCAGATGCTGACCCTCCTCTTTTGGCCACCACTTATCTCTTCCACACCCCAACCTCTGATCCTCGTGTTCGCGGCATCCTGCAAGCCCATCTCTTTAATGGTTTCCTCTGCTCTTTCCCACTTCTCAGCCTTCGTCATGGAGTCTGGCAGCTATAGCTGAACTGAATAGAACACTGCTTCTCTCACAGTTAGTGTGCCCATCAAGATATCATCTTGGGTCATGTAGGCCTGTAAATTAAATTATGCATACTTTTTATTAGTTCAGA